>CAUYPK010010586.1:0-10004 GCA_963574355.1 Loris lydekkerianus
AGCAATTTGTGATTCTTCTGGAAAAAGAATGGCTTCTACTTTGCAATTTCTTTCACATTTACTTGACTATGTATTATAAACAGAAATAAAGATCATCATGTAATGAAAATAATTTTATGTTTAGTTTTTCCAGTAAACCCACGAAATACCCTGGATTCATGAGAATGTATGTAGTTCCTTTACAAAGTACGAGTCGCAATTTGAATCCAAAATTGGAGGAAATAGTGCAATTGGAAAGGTTTTGCCAATGTATCTTTTTGAAAAGACATTTGTAGAACCCTATATATTCTATTAACTTTAACCTTGAACTTCTCTTAGTAACAACTCAAACTCTTCTACGGGAACCACAGTGCATGAACAAAGAGGCCAGTAAGTGCATGCTGAAATTATTCAGAACTAGGATTCCAGCTTATCTAAGCAGTTAGGTTTCTTTCCTGCTGGAACCAGGGAATTTAGATTTTATAATTTTGTTTTTCAGTAATCAGCTGCATCTAGGTTTATTCAACTATAAATTGAGAATAATAATAATAATAATAGCTGGCATTTATAACGAGCATTGTTCTCTGTGTATTACATGTATTGATTTGTTTGATTCTTATAACCAGAGGAAGAAGACACTGTATTTTATTCCCATTTTAAGAAACTGAGATCAGAAAGTAGAGTAACTTACCCACACATTAATCTCTAATGAAAGAAGTTTAGCAACATACCGTATATACTCGAGTTCGGGTTTTTCGGCACAAATTTTATGCCGGAAAAAACTCGGCTTATACTCGAGTATATATGGTATATAACAGATCAATTAATATACATTATATTTCTACATATCAATATAATAGTAACATTAATTACATTAATGTATTATTTATATTCAAGATATTATGATTATATTAATAAAGTACCAATTTCTACCCATGTTAATATTACAATTAATGTAACAATGATTTTATATATAATTGTTATTAAATAATCCATATACATGTCAGTAATACGTATATAACATATGCATTATATTACATATAATGAATTAGATATCAACATAGTATTGACATAATTAATATATTAGCTAACATAAATATATATTTATATGTTATTCTAATAATTATATTGTTAGTATAATTAATTTTAATATTAGCAAATTAATAGGAAAAATAAATACAACCCAATTAAGAATGGCAAAGAATCGCTTGAGGTCAGGAATCTGAGGTTGCTGTGAGCTATGACGCATGGTACTCTACCGAGGGGGACAAAAAAAAAGAATGGCAAGGAATTCAGGGAAAAAGAAGTTCTAGAGGCCAATAATCATGTGAAAATATAATCAACCTTATGATCAGGAAATGCAACCAAAACAAAGGTACCATTTTCCCTCCACTGATTAACTAAAATTAGAGTTAATAATATCAAGTGTGGTGATACCTAAAACAAATAGCTAGCTCTATCATTGTGCGTAATGCTCTTTTTATGCTTGTTCCCTGTTATTCAATAACGGCAAAAAGCTGGGGTGGAATAAACTGAAGTTGATCCTATTTGGTGAATTTAATCCTAGCTGATATTTTAAATAATCTCTTTAGATAACTCACGATGTCATCAGAACAGATGCAGATCACCCAGTCATCCTGCAGAACAGAAAACTGATCTATTACACTGAGGGCACCTGCTGACTGGACAGGACGAGCGAGACGTGACAGCCAGAGGGCTTAGCAGATCACGCATGCGCCGTAAGGTAGGAGACTACCTTCTCTAAGATTCATGCACCTGCCATTTTGGTAAAGATTTGGGATATGGCCAGGCGCGGAGGCTCATGCCTATAATCCTGGCACTCTGAGAGGAGGAAGCAGGTGGATGCTTGAGCTCAGGGGTTGGAGAGCAGCCTGAGCAAGAGCGAGACCCCTGTCTCTACTAAAAATAGAAAAAGTAGCCAGGTGTGGTCGGGAGGCTGAGGCAAGAGAACCGCTTGAGTCCAAGAGACTGAGGTTGCTGTGAGCTATGATGGCACCATGGCACTCTACCCAGGGCAACAGAGTGAGACTCTCAAAAAAAAAAAAAAAAAATGTGTTGGTTGTCCAGAGGTTGGATTGTACCAGGACATCCCTTCCAGATGAAAAGACAGATTGCAGCATCGTGACACTCTTAGCACAAAGCAGAGAGTACTAGCGCTGTAGCCCTTTTCACATCATTCCACATCTGGGCATGCGGCTCGGGGTCACATACTGAGTGAGCTGAAAGGCTGACAGCTTTGAGTGAACCTGCAGCAAACATAGCTCTGCAGCAAATCCAGCCTGCACTGCAAACATCCCTGCCCTTTGGGCCATTCGAAGTAGAAGGTCCTGGAAGGACAGTGGTGGAAAAAGATGCTATGTGAAGTTGCTGGCAGGCTGCGGAGGGAAACAACGCTTTCTACCTATCTAGAATAACTCCTGGCGTGTTACTGGGTCCCAGTGGAGGCAAAATGCTTTCCACAGAGCAGCAAGAGGCCATGCATGTCAAACGAAGAGAGGGAACCAGCAGGCATTCACCGCCTGCTTAACACAGCCAAAAGCCCCTCACCTCGGTGACCAAAAGTAGGATGTGGTGACAGGACAAGTTGAGACCAGCAGGAACCAAGATGGCGAAGGCATCGGCCGTTTCTTGACTTTGCAGCTCATTATACCCGAGTTATAATGAATGAGGTTGGACAATTCAGTTCATGAACTCATCCTGGAAAAAGTGCTACGTACCTCATTCATTTCTGAATATCACTAGAGCCCCCTTCAAGGTACTCCTTTTCGGAAGCTATCCCCTGATAACAATGCCTAGTCTGCCCTTCAAAGCCCTTTTCCCAGACTGAGTTCCTAAACTTAATTGTTCAGCCTCACACAACGATAGATCTGATGGCCATTCCAGAAAGAGTTCCAAAGTTGTTTTGAAGGATGGACCAGGCACGGGAGTTGGTGCCTGGTTTCCCAAGGGGAGTCCTTCAAAAGCGACAGTAGTGATGTTCACAAATGAGGTATGTGATACTTTACCTAGATGAGTTCATGAACTTAATTGTCATACCAAGTATGCGTTCCTGATACCCAGTCCCTGCGATTTAGGGGAGAGCATAGAAAGGACTTGGAATAGCACTGAGATAAGACAGTCAACTTGTGGGGGGGGGGGAGTTCTGGAACACTATTCATGGAAGATAATACCATTTATGAGAGAATAAAACCCTCAGAAAACAAATCTCTATCATATAACTGAATAAATACACAGAAAAAAGGTCCAGAAGGAAACCCAAACTGACCAACAATAGTTACTGTTGGTGTTGCTGGTTGGCATAGGGGTCATCGCAGGCAGATGTGAGCTTTTTTCAAATGTTTTGGAAATTTTCACAGTGAGAATATGTTCAGATAAATGCAATAAATTAGGTGTTATGACTTGAGAGGAGATGGATTAAGAAAACTTTCTTTAATCTTTTTAAAATAGATTTATTATTATTATTATTATTATTTTACTTTTTTGAGACAGAGTCTTGCTGGTGGAGTTCAGTGATGTCATCATCAACTTCAAACTCCTGGACTCAAGTGATCCTTCTGCCTTAGCCTCCAGGTAACTGGTGTGTACCCTGCCCCTTGGTTTATTTTTCTATTTTTAATAGATATGGGGTCTCTTCTCTTGCTCAGGCTGCTCTCCAATTCCTGAGCTCAAGGGATCCTCCCACCTTGGCGTCCCAGAGTGTTAGGATTACAGGCATGAGCCACTGCACCCAGCCTAGATTATATTTTTCAATTTATATTTTTATTTTTTTTAATTTCCTTTTTATTTTATAGATGAAGAAATTAAAGTTCCAATGTCTTAAATACTTTATTTATTTTTGAGACAGAGTCTCAAGCCATTGCCCTGGGTAGAGTGCTCTGGCATCATAGCTCACAGCAACCTCCAACTCGGACTCAAGTAATCCTCTTGCCTCAGTTTTTCTACTTTTAGTAGAGATGGGGTCTTGTATTTGCTCAGGCTGGTCTCAAACTCATAAGCTCAAGCAATCCACCCTCTTAGGCCTCCCAGAGTGCTAGGATTACAGGCGTGAGCCACCACGCCTGTCCCATAAAGACTGTATTGTTATTTTAGTTATTTATTTTGAGACTGAGTCTCACTATGTCACACTTGGTAGAGTGTCATGACATCACAGCTCACAGCAGTCTCAAACTCTTGGGCTTAAACGATTCTCTTGCCTTAGCCTCCCGAGTAGCTGGGACTACAGGCGCCCGCCACAATGCTGGCTATTTTTTGGTTGCAGTTGTCATTGTTGTTTAGCAGGCCCAGGCCAGGTTTGAACCTTCCAGCCTTGGTGTATGTGGCTGGCGCCCTACCCATTGAGCTACGAGCACTGCCCAAGACTGTATTTTAAAAAGCAGTTTCAGGTTTGCAGGAAAACTGAGAGGAAGGTACAGAGATTTCCCACCCTCCCTGCCTGACATGTGCAGTCTCTAGTTATCCACCAACCTCCCCCCCAGGTACTTTTGTCACACCTGATGACTTTACATTGATGTGTCATTATTATTTAAAGTCCATAATTTACATTAAAATTTACACTTTGTGTTGTGCATTTTATGAGTTTGGACAAGGGTGTAATGACAGGTATCCACCGTGATAGTATCACACAGAGTAATTTCACTGGCCCATAAATTCTCTGTTCTCTCCTATACATTCCTCCCTCCCCCACAACTCCTGGCAACCCCGGATACTTTTCCTGTCTCCATGGTTGTGCCTTTTCCAGACCATCAGCAGTTGGAATCATACAGGACATAGCCTTTCGGACTGACTTACTTAACTTAGTCATGTGCCTTTAGTTTCCTCTGTGTCTTTTCATCATTTGACGGTTCATTTCTTATTAGTAGTAATACTCTATCATCTTGAATGGACCACACATCCTCCATTTACCTGTCAAAGGACATCTCGGTTGCTTCCAACTTTTGACAGTTATGAATAAAGCTGCTTGAAACATCCAGGTGCAGATTTTTGGGGTGGATGTAAGTTTTCAGCTCCTTTGAGTAGAAACCAGGAGTCTGGGCGCTGGATTGTACAAAAAGAGTCTGTTTAATTTTGTAAGAAGCTTCCAACCCACCTTCCAAAGAGGCCCCACCATTCTGCATTCCCAGCAACAGTGAATGAGAGTTCTTCATATTCACCAGCCTCTGGTGCTAGCAGTGTTCCGCATTTTGGCCATTCTAACAGGCGTGTAGCGTATCTCATTATTGTTCTAGTTTGCATTTCCCTGACGACATATGATGTGGGGAAATCTCTTCATCTGCTTATGTGCCATCTTGCGTATCTTTCTTCGTGAGGTTTTTGTATAGAGCTTTGACCCATTTTTAATTTTCTTTTTCTTTAAATTTAACTTTTTTCTTTTTTTATTGCAGATTAATAAAGGGTACAAATGATTAGGTTACACTGTTTGCGTTTGTTAGGTGAAGTCCCTGTTATAGTTGCATCTGGCTTCCAGGTGTGCCCTGTACCCTTACATGGTGCCCATTAGGTGAGAGCACATTGCCCCCCCCCCCCTCACCTTGAATCGAATTGAGTTGTTCTCTTGTGTGGGTTTGTATTAGTTCATCTACTGACTTCATATTAGTATTGACTGCATTGGATACTTGCTTTTCCATGACCCATTTTTTAAATCAAGTCGTTGGTGTTTGTATTGTTGAATTTTACATGTTCTTTGTATGTATTGTATAGTTTGGATAACAGTCTTTTATCTGAAATATCTTTTGCAAATAGACTGGAAAAAATAGCCTGAAGCTTATCTTTTCACTCTCCTAACAGTGGACACTTTTTTTGACAAAAGAGCAAAGGCAATCATGAAGGAGAAAAGATGGTCTTTTTTATTTTTTATTTTTTATTTTTTTTATAGAGACAGAGTCTCACTGTATCACTCTCAGTAAAGTGCCACGGTGTCACATAGCTCACAGCAACCTCCAGTTCCTGGGCTTAGGCAATTCTCTTGCCTCAGCCTCCCAGGTAGCTGAGACCTCAGGTGTCTGCCACAACACCCAGCTATTTTTTTGTTGCAGTTCAGCTGGGGCTGGGTTTGAACCTGCCACCCTCGGTATATGGGGCTGGAGCCCTACTCACTGAGCCATAGGTGCCGCTGGAAAAGATGGTCTTTTAAATAAATGATAATGAAATAACCAGACACTCACATGCAAATAATGAATCTAGATGCAGAACTTCCACTTTCCCCAAAAATTAATGCAAAAAGACTTGCAGAACTAAATGTAAAACACAAAACTATAAAATTCTTAGGCAATAACACAAGAGAAACTCTGGATGACCTTGGTTTGGTGATGAAGTCTTAACACCAAAAGACACAATCCACATAAGAATGAATAAGCTGGATTTCATTAAAATGTAAACTTTCTGCTTTTCATTTTTTAAAAAGGATGCAGTCTTATGTATATTTACAGATTAAGGGAGGAAGCCTCAGATTCTGATGAGGTTGGACATCAGAGGGGATAGCTAGAAGAGCAAGATCTTGGAGGAGTCCAGAGAGCATGGGCTCCAGTCCTCGGTGGAGCCCTTAGCTGTGGAGACAGAAGACACAGAGGCGAGAGCAGGTGCTGGAGCAAGAAACTGGGAGGATCAGGAAGAAAGCTGAGATGCTGCTCACTAATTTCTCGGTGGAGCATGAGGCAAGGCCCTCCAATGCCAGTAAATGGGGTAAGTGGGAGGTGACCACCATTGTGACTATTTGGAGAGGTCACATCACCTGCCCCAGAATCTGCTGAGACACCTAAACATGCGTCAGGGTGTGCCGATCCCAAGTCACTGGGTGGAGTGTTTTAGAGCTGAGTGTTTCCAGGCATGGTGTTTCTGAGAATGAGTAACATCTCCCATGACATCATTTAGAGCAGGGGTTTCTCAACCTGGGTATAATGAACAGTTTGGGCTGGAATTCTTGGGGAGCGGGAGGGGCCGTCCCAGGCATTGCAGAATATTTAGCATCATCTCTGGCTTCTACCTACTACCTGTTTCCCTGAAAATAAGACCTACTTACAGGAAAGATAAGACGTCCCCTGAAAATAAGACCTAGCGCATCTTGGGAGCAAAACTTAATATAAGACACTGTCTTATTTTCGGGGAAACAGGGTGGATGCTAGGAACTCTGTCCTTCCCCACTAGCTGTGACAACCAGAAAATATCTTCCTGTGTTGCCAAATATCCCTTGGGAGAAGGAGCAAAATCCTCTCTGGTTGAGAATGACTGAGAGCTAGAGTTAGTGACCACAGAGCCAGGCTACTTCTCAGCTACTTGTGAGCTGGTCTGCTTCCTGGGAACAGTCTGCCACACCTGCCTTTATGGGAAAGCCTTTGGCATTTGGGCAAGTCACTCACAGGGAAGCCACACCCAAACTCCCGGTGCTGTTTGTTCCACAGGTGCCAACAGTGGAGGTGTCCTCCCCCTCAAAGCCAAGAGCTGCCCCCTCAGCCAATCCTTCTTGGAAATAACTTCTCACTGTCACCATCTTGGAAAAGAGGAAAAGATTTCCCTTTCTGGGTCGGTGATCCCTACAATTCAAAGCCAAATGTCCCCTCGTCTCTTTTAGATTTCTCTCCCAGAATTTTGTCTTTCACTGCCTCAAACTATAAGAATATATGCAGGACTGTCCAGATAGGAACTTCATAAAATGAGGTTAAAAAGATAATTTTCATCAGATCATGTCAATAAAATATCCCTGTTCTTCTGGGGATCTTCCTTTTCTCCTTCCCTCCTCATCTATGGAAGATTTCTTGACATCCACAGCTTTCTAGGCATTGTGCCAGGGGCTGGATACTCAAGGATAAAATATAATTCTCTGCTATCAAGGAGCTCATTATCAAAGAGAGTGATAAATATTAATAGATCTACACGCCTAGTATTTCAAGCCACAGCAGAATGAGAATGCCTATAGGAGAGGTGGAGTCAGAGGTCAGGGAGGCATGTCAAGGGTGGGATATTTCGGTTAACTCCTAAAGGATCCTCAGGCAGCCAGTGCCGAAAGAGCATTCTGGGGAGAGAGTGCATTATGCAAAGACTGTGTGATATGACTGCAGGTTGTGTCCGGAAGCCTTGGAATAGGTTGGATGTGGCTGGAGTGCAGTGAGTGAGAGAGAAAGGAAACTGGGAGCCAAATGATGAAGGCCCTAGCCAGCTGTGTTAAGAAGTTCAGGCTGGCTTGGCACCCGTAGCACAGTGGTTATGGTGTCAGCCACATACACTGAGGGTGGGTGGGTTTGAACCCGGCCTGGGCCAACTAAACAACTGCAACAAAAAAATAGCCGGGTGTTGTGGCGGGCACCTGTAGTCCCAGCTACTTGGGAGGCTGAGGCAAGAGAATTGTTTAAGCCCAAGAGTTGGAGATTGCTGTGAGCTGTGATGCCACGGCACTCTACTCAGGGCCACATCATGAGACGGTGTCTCAAAAAAAAAAAAAAAAAGAAGAAGAAGAAGAAGAAGTTTGGGCTTCTTCTCTAAGTGTGACTGTTTGGGGTGTGGAAGTTTTTCCGATGACTGGTTGCTGCTCTGATCATGACCTCTTTGGGTGGTTCATCCTTTCCTGCTCCCTCCTAGTCCAAGATCAGACCCTTTGGCTTTAGGCAAGTATGATCTAGCCATCCATTTGAACTCTCCCCAGAGAGATCACTTCAGGACCTTTTAAGTTTTTGTTTTATTTTTACCTCTGCAAAGTGGATCCCATAACTTCCACCAGTCCATCTCCCAGGTTCTCCTAACTCTATCATCTTCTCCGTCCTGCTTTTTCGAATCGATAGGCTCCCCAAATTCCTAGTTTTTGCCCAAATTTATTTCCCTCTCCCCACCAACATGACCAGGATAAGTCCTTTACCCCTACCAGTACTTCATATTCAGGTGTTAACTATCCAAGCCCCAATTCCTGGACAGGAGTCTTTCTTTAGAAGAACTTGCATATCTGACATTTAACAAGGATGAATTTTGTTTGCAACAACGGAAGTGGACATAAAACTGCATGGAGTGACTGTTCAAGATTTTTTTTTCAATTTAGAGAAAGTAGCTGTGAAGATGGGTGAAGTTATGGGCACAAGAACGTTCCATTGCTTACCATCTCTCACTGATAGATTATGATGAATATATTTTTTAACAATGAAAGTACCTCTGATGAGACAATATATTTTTAAGCTATGACCAGAGGAATTCTTAAGGGTTGTCTGGTAGAAGCTCGCTGAGAACCTGCAGGAAGTGTGCAGGTTTGGAATGCCAGAGCGGTGGAGAGAGAGACACAGACAGACAGAGACAGTCACAGGGAGATGGAGAGAGACAGAAAAGGAGGGATAAGGAGACAAACAGAGAAATAGAAAGAGAGACGAAGACAGACAGTGAGAGACAAGGGGACAGAGAGACAGAGGGAGACTGAGAAAGAGAGAGACAGGGAGACAGAGTCAGGAAGTGAGAGACAGAGGGAGATGGAGTCAGGAAGTGAGATACAGAGAGACAGAGACAGGAAGTGAGAGACAGAGGGAGACGGAGACAGGAACTGAGAGACAGGGAGACAGAAACAGGAAGTGAGAGACAGAGGGAGATGGAGTCAGGAACCAAGAGATAGGGAGACAGAAATAGGAAGTGAGAGACAGAGGGAGACGAAGTCAGGAAGTGAGAGACAGAGAGACAGATAGGAAGTGAGAGGCAGAGAAGTGAGAGGCAGAGAAGTGAGAGGGAGATAGAGACAGGAACCAAGAGATAGGAAGACAGAAATAGGAAGTGAGAGACAGAGGGAGATGGAGTCAGGAACTGAGAGACAGGGAGACAGAAACAGGAAGTGAGAGACAGAGGGCGATGGAGTCAGGAAGTGAGAGACAGAGGGAGATGGAGTCAGGAAGTGAGATACAGAGAGACAGAGACAGGAAGTGAGAGACAGAGACAGGAAGTGAGAGACAGAGGGAGATGGAGTCAGGAAGTGAGAGACAGAGGGAGATGGAGTCAGGAAGTGAGATACAGAGAGACAGAGACAGGAAGAGAGAGACAGAGACAGG
>CAUYPK010010587.1:0-27978 GCA_963574355.1 Loris lydekkerianus
TTGCTTTTGCCAATTCTTACAACCTATAATAAAAAGGTTGGTTAGTGTAAGGTACTATTGGGTGTTTGTTGGTTCAAAGTAAGTGCAACCCAGGGGACTGCTTTTGCAAAAGATGTCATCTCTTGCGTAATACTTTGATAGCCTTGTTTTACCAACTGTTCAGGGGTAAAGGCTAAGTTTAACAGTTTAACCCAATAACAAGTTAAAAGAAAACCGTAGGTCAGTTAAATTTGAATTATAATAAAAATTTTGATTACATCCTATTTTCTAATCTGGTACCTTTGTTTGGGCATTTATAACCAGAATGGCTATTGTAGTTCTCCAACTAAATTTATATTAAATAATACTGCCCAATTTAAATATTGGTATCTTAAATTCTATATAGTACCTAATGTACAGAAAACAAATTTGAAGCATGAAATTTAAAAATAAAATTGTTTTTTCTCCCCCCCCCAAAAAAAAAGTAAAATAAAAAATAAAGCAGTAGCAACAATTCAGCCACAGTAAAGTGTTGCCAAGAAAAAATGTTCAGTCACAATTGCCAGATCTTCAGGGTTTTGTTTGTTTGTTTTCAAAACAAGCTTGAAATCTGGATGATTAGGTGAGGTACTGGGATTTTCTAATATTGGCATTTAATAATAATAGTGGAACATTGTCTAACCTAAACAAGGAACGCTGTGAGATACAGGTGATCCACCAGCTACACATGGCTACAGGCCTCCCCTGCGGCTGCCAAGTGTGATGGCAGCTGACGTCCCTTACTGACAGCTGACGTCCCTTACTGCAATAACATTCTACAGCTTCACGGAGCTCTAGAGGTTTCTCCTTCCTGTGGTTTCTGAAACTACTTGTTGGAGGAAAGTGGTCTTCTCACCCAAGGACCTCACTTCCACATTTCGGTCTAATATTCTTATTTATTCTGAGATGGAAGTCTCTCATTGACACTTATACATCACATTTTATAGGTTTTATTCTCCTCTAAAGATTTACAGCTCAGGATTCTATTTCTATGGTAAAGGAAAATTTATATGCATGATTAAGATCTACGCAATCTCAGATTCTCATTTTTGGCCTGTTATGTCAGTCTTTTTCCTGAAATAAAATGTTGAAAACCAACTACATTGGCCTGTGAATTTCCTTCCCCAATCCTTGCACACCATCTGGTGGCAGACTGCCTACTTAAAACAAGTGAAATGCTCAGTGAGGACGGCAGACTAAGTGAACCTGGGAAGGAGGAATAAGAGGAATAGGAAATAAGAGGAAGAGAATAAGAGGAACAGGAAAAGAAAATGGAATGACAAAGAAACAGAACATTGACGTGTGTTAAGCAGCTATCATTAATCTACAAATCCAAAGGATAATTGCTGTGAATGAGCAAGTGGCCACTTAAATAAAATGTTAAACTTCTTTCTATAAAGAAAATTCCTCATAAGATTTTCTGTTATCCATCCACCAATATTTTATAATAATATTTATTAAAAGAAAAGAAGGAAGGAAAGATCAATCAAGGACAGAATAAAGGTCCTGTTATAAATTTAATTGTGTCCTCCTCCCCAAATCTATATGTTTACGTTCTAAATCCCAGGACTTCAGAATTTGACCCAATTTGGAAATCAAGTTCTGGCAGATTTAACTAGTTAAGATGAGGTTACACCAAAGTAGGACATGCTCCTAAGCCAACGTGACTAGTGAACTCATAAACAGGGAAACCGTGGACCGAGACCCGGAGAGAACACAATGTAAAATAAAAGGCAGAGATCAGGGTGATATAACAGAAACAAAGGTATACCTGAGATTGCCAGCAAACCACTGAAAACTTGGAGAAAGGCATGGAACAGATTCTCTTTCAGAGTTCTCAGAAAAAAACAATCTTGCTAACACCCTGATTTCTAACCTCCAGGACTATGATACAATAAATGTTTTGTTGTTTAAGCCACCCAGCTCATGGTACTCTGCTAAGGCACCTAGCAAACTGACCCACAGTCTATCTCTGGCTTTGAATTTTATGCCTTTTTATTTTTAATTTCAAAAGAATCACATCATTGTCTTCTGTCTCATTACAACTCAACATCACAAAACCAAATCATCTACATTACAGAGACAAAGTCAGCAGATTCCATTTGACTTAGCAAATATTTATTAATCTATCTACCACAGTGAGGTATTTACAGTGAAATAATAACTCATTCCTAGACTCATAAAGTGCCAGCATTAGAAAGTACATCAAAGTTGATCTGGTGCAAACCTTCTCATCTTGAAACTAAAGAAATTCTTTCTCGAGCATGGATGTAAAAGCCCCGAACAAAACATTAGCAAACTAAATCCAACAGTACAGTAGAGCCTCCACAGTTGACCACCTCCCTACACTGACCACCTTCTTAAGCTGACCTAATTTTTATGGACCAGACATGCACCCCTTGTAGGTATCATTATAGCAGGCCTAGTTCCCACCTCCATATGTTGACCAGTTTATTACAGTCCCTTGGATGGTCAATTTACAGAAGCACATAAATACAACTGTACATAAATAGAATTATACACCATGACTAACTACAAGTTAGCCTAAGATACAAGGCTAGATCGTCAAAACTAAATTAATGTAATTTTTCACATCAATAGGCTAAAGAAGAAAAAATCACATGATTTTATCAGTAGATGTGGAACTCAGCTAAGCATAGCTTCTAACCCCTCACCCCTGAAAAAAAAAAAAATGCAGATAAAGCATTTGGAAAAACCCAACACCCGTTCATAATAAAAATTCTTAGCAATAGAGGGGAATTCCGTAAACTTGATAAGGAATACTTACAAAAAACTACAGCTAACTATATTTAATAGTGAGAACTAGAAGTATTCCCTCTAAAATCAGTAACAAGGCAAGGATGGCCTCTATCACCACTACCTTCCGACACTATAGTAGAAGTCTAGCTAATGTAACAGGACAAGCAAAGGATGTAAAAAGATATACAAAGTGAGAAGGAAGAAAAATACAGCAATCAAGGCCCAGAGAGCTGGCGACTATACCCTCACTGGTATAATTAGTAAGCAGACTTTAAATGGTGTCCTCATACCCAGCCCAAGGCTCTGTGCACTCACAGTCTTAGACCACTTTCTTCTTAGGCAACACAGCTAATCCTACTACTGTTCTTCATTTTTCTTCCATTTATGCAAATAATTACAACCAGGCAAGTCTTTTCCTAAACCAGAGACCTATTTATAATTGTCGATGGTTGATGTGTTTAGCATATGCCAGACACCGTGTAAACTCTTTACGTGCATACCGCATTGAATCTTCCTCAAAACCATAAGAAGTAGATATTTTTATTACCCCCATTTGATAAGGTAACTGAGGCCCAAAAAATTAAGCATCTTGTTCCATATCCACTACGTAGAAGGTTCTAGAGTTGGACTTTGATTCCAGAGCCCATTCTCTAAACAGAAATGGGGCATTGCCTCCTTGAGGAGAAACTGAAGACATATACAAGGTAAACATTGGACCGGCCTCACCCATTTTTAAAGTCACAATAATACTAAACCAACTTTACAATGATAGAGTAGCTCTTAAACTTTCTACTACCCTATCAAATACCAACAGTTACCATGGCAATCATGAAAGCAAGCAGATGTGTGTATTTAGAGAGATTAAGATAGGAGTAAAAAATTCAACTTAAAACAATAATGGCATTAACACTGAATCACTCTGGGTCATGAATATTACATATACCACAGATGTGACACTAAGATAGAGAAGAAAAGCTCTAAGCAAAGTTTTTTGAACTGGCAATATTTTGCTAATAGAAAAAGATACCTGAGATTGTTTAAGTAATTTAGCTTGATCAAATGTGGGCCTTCATCACTTCTCAAAGAGTAATGAGAAACTTGAACTCACAAAAAAAAAAAAAAAAAAAATTGCTTGGCTATCTCTACAAAGGGTCTACAGCATTACTAAGAGAAGGAGCCATTACTCCTTTGGTATTATAACTATACAGGCCTTGCATTGGCAGGAAAGACCCTGTTTTTAGTAGAAATAGAGTGGGAGGATGGCAAGGAAGAAGGAACAGCTGGGGCCTGCTGGGCTTGCTTCCTTCCTGAGAATGCACTCGGTTTTATCTCTTCCTTTCTCTCCTGCTTTCTTTCATGTGTTCATCCAGCAAGTATGTGCTGAAGGCCTGAGTACCAGGCACTGTGCCAAGACATGAGGATGTCACCGAGATCAGGACAGCAAGTTCCTACCCTGGTAGAGCACACATTCTAATGGAGGAGACGGACAATTAAACAGTACAAATTACATCCCAGGGTGATGTATTTAAGCAGAACAACATAGGAAGCTACTAGCAAATAAAATAACCTTATCTAAAGATCAGGGAACCCTTGAAGTGATCTTCAAGCTAAGACCTAAAAGATGAAGACGCCTAGTCCAGTGGAAAGCAGAAGATGAAGGAGACAGTAGAGCTAAGTAAGAATGATCAGGCAGAGGGAACCATGGGCACAAGAGCCACAGAGAGGGAGCG
This sequence comes from Loris lydekkerianus, assembly GCA_963574355.1. Taxonomy (NCBI): domain Eukaryota; kingdom Metazoa; phylum Chordata; class Mammalia; order Primates; family Lorisidae; genus Loris; species Loris lydekkerianus. The sequence goes on from CAUYPK010010587.1 coordinate 4,509, forward strand.
GATCAGGAATCTTTAAAGAATCCAGCCCAGGACACGAGGGAGGTTGATGGGAGAGGCAGATACATGGAGGGTCTTCTGAGCTCCAGCAAGGAGTGTGGATTGCTCTACAGGTAACAGGAATGAGGATGTACAAGGACAGGAATAATCCCAACAAAAGATACCAGTGGTGGCTTCCATCACCTGATAGTGAGGACGGAGACAGGTGCGAGGATTCTCGTGTTTTAAATATCACAACCAATGGAACATGGTTCCCTGTGGGTGTGATAGGGAGAGAAGAGTCCAGAACAATTTTCAAGTATGACTGCAACTTTTCTGAGCCACAGAACCCAGGAGATAAACCAAAGGGGTTGGGAAGTAGTTGTGGCAGTGACAATGGTCTATCAGTTAAGGTTTCAAGATCCTTTGGCATGTAGAGACTGTTCTCCAACAAAGGCATAGAATAGATTCAAGCTGGAAGAAGCCTACTAAATCCTTTGGTTCGATTCCAAACTTTATAAATGAGGAAACAGGTACAAAGGAGAGAGTGACTCACCAAGATCTCAAAGGAAGTGAGTAAAACTGAACGTGGGATCCTGGCTGGTGTTCATCAGCCTACACCTTACACTGCTGCTCACGAAGAGTCAAACTTCTTACCCTCCCTCGCTCCTCCCTAGAGCAAATCTCTCCAACTTAGTGAGCAAGAGAGCATTAGTTACATCCTGCCTTGTTCGTTTCCTACTTTTAAATTTTGAATTCACTAAAGGAGAGTGTTCAAAAACTTCTCAGAGAATAAAAATCCTGGGTAGACTGAGGGTATCTCAGGATGGTCCAATAATGAACCACATAATCAGAAATGTTTATATGAAGGGTCCAAATTAATTTTAACAGTGTAAGAAAAATCAATATTGATCACTTGCTATGTTATTTTAAGCATTTCAAACTTTTTCAACATTATGGACACAAAATATTTTCTTAAAAAACATACAGTAAAAATTATCAACTGCTGGACAGCGCCTATAGCTCAGTGGTTACGGCGCCAGACCCGGCCCAGACCAGCTAAACAACAATGACAACTATAACAAAAAAATAGCCAGGCATTGTGGTGGGCACCTGTAGTCCCAGCTACTTGGGAGGCTGAGGCAAGAGAATCGCTTAAGCCCAAGAGTTTGTGGTTGTTGTGAGCTGTGACACCACAACACTCTACCAAGGGCAACATAATAAGACTCTGTCTCAAAAAAAAAACAAAACAAAAAAATTACCAACTGCCTTTGCCTTTTTGATCACTAATAAGGACTCATATCTTTAGAAAATAATTCCTATTGGGCCAGGCATGGTGTCCCATGCCTCCAATCCTAGCACTCTGGGAGGCCAAGTGGAGGGCAGATGGTCTGAGCTCACAGGTTCCAGACCAGCCTGAGCTACAGCAAGACCCGGTCTCTAAAAATAGCTGGGCGTTGTGGCAGGTGCCTGTAGTCCCAGTTACTCGGGAGGCTGAGGCAAGAGAATTGCTTGAGTTCAAGAATCTGAGTTTGCTGTGAGCTATGATAGCACAGCACTCTACTGGGGGTAACAAAGTGAGATTCTGTCTCAAAAAAAATAAAAATTCCTATAATTATAACCTATGTATGTTTTTAGGCAGTATATGAAACTGCATTAAATACTCTAGCTCATAAACAACATTAACAAAGAACCAAGCAAATCCCAGAAGCAGTTGGGCCAAGCTGTGTCAACAGTGACTTTCTTCTCAACTACTCTAAGACATTTTCCATCACAGTGTGAAGAAACTGTTTTGTGTTTCATTAGTGGTTTCAGAAAAGTGCATGTTTTCCTGAAGTTCTGATTCTACTCCACCACTCACAGTTCTCAAAAGAGATATCTTTCTGGAAACTACAAAGTTCAGGAATATTTTTGAACAACCAAGTATTTTTTGTAGATGAAACGGCAACAAATTTATACCCTTGTCTATATAAATCAGTACATGGTAGCACCAAACTCAGATGGTTTTCCATTACTACAATCAAACTTAATTATGTTAAAATCTGAATATTTCTAGCATTCGCAATTTCAGTGTGGGTTCATATTACAGACCAACCTTTTTCTAGGACTGCTCAAATGCTATTTAAAGCAATTTTCAACTGTAATGACGTTATCAAATGCAAACAAACATATGTATCCACCACCAGCAGCAAAGTAAGAAATATTGCATTTCTTCTCGAAGACAATCCATCTGCATGTCTTCACGAAAACAATCCATTCAACTCCAGGATTTTTCATCCTCAAACAGGTCATAAAGTCATTTATTAATCCACTCTTTCAAAAGGGTAAAGCTTAAGTCTAAGTCAAATTCAGCCCATTACATTTTTTTTATTCATACATAGGTGAGTCAAGTGGAACTAAAGTGGCATGCAAAAATTAGATGTTGTCAGTAAAGTTTATAATGCCCCAATTTCATGGTGTACTTTTAGTTGTACTGAAGGCTACTGCTCAGAATTCCACATGTAATTGTTTTTCACTTCAGGCAACAACTCATTGGTTTTATCCTAACAGCGTGATACTGAGGATGGTAAGAAAGGTGGCATACTGAATGAAAATTGTTCTTAAAAGTCCCAGTATGGCAGGTCAATTACTTTGGGGATGAAAATTGTATGCCTGAGGTTAAAAAATGATGCAGAAAAAAATTTGAGCTAACTAAAACAAGTGGGAAAAACCACAAAGAGGGAAGATTTGGGTCCAAAAGATACTCAATCACAAATACAACGCTCCCAATCTTTGTAAGGTGGAGTGGACAGCACACATGTGGGGGGCAAGGATGTCTTTATTGAAAGTTAAGCATGAAGTCTCATTGTGTGATGATCCGCCCTACCCTGCTTCTCTGTTTCCATGGGCTGAAAATACACCTTTGCAAAAAAAATGGCGTGATGAAAGTTTGGTAAAACTAAACATGTGAACCTCCCAATTGATGGCTAGGTTCACACCCCTAGTTCTAGAAGAAGACAAGAACAGCTATCAGGTGAGGCTGAGCACTCTCCTCAAACGAGTGGCTGTAGAACTGAGCTGCCAACAAGAAGGCATACTTACTAATTAACTTCACAACGTGCCCTCCAGTGAGCGCGTCTGCTTTGCCAATGCCATAATTTCTTCTAGTTTTCCAAGTCACTGATGCTAAACTATGGGGAGATAGAAAAGACTCAGATCTTCTGGATCAAATGATAGAAAGGGGAGTTTTTAAAGTAAGGATATTAATGGTATAAAAGCTGCATATCATGTTTGTATGTCCATTTCAAGTATGTACATTTAGGAAAAGACTTAATTTTGTAACAATGTTGCAAGGTAGGAAAGCTCCAGTTCTAGTTAGTTGAGAATCACCTAAAACTAACAGCTGAAATGATCTCTCGGCTTAAAACTCAGATGTGTACAACTATGAGTCAAACAAAAAGGACTGTGAGAAAATGTTCACCAAAAATCAATAGCAGAAATGAACTTGCCACTGAATGGCCCAGCAAAGACAAAGTCAGCCTCGGGGAGAAACCTTGAAAATTTGGTAGTACGCTTAGGAATAATGAAATAGTGACTTCTGCAGCTTTAACATATGCCTCTGTACAATTTCTTGAATTACTTCTGAATGTTGTGTTCTCTGCTTTTACGTTCATAACAGAAAATGCTATACTTCTGATGACAAGACAAACTTTAAGTCTCAGGGTTTATTCTGCTAACTAATCTATGAGACATTTTTCATCTTATCAAAGATCATTCTAAATTACTTTTAAAAATATATGCTAATGACTTGTAGTTCAGAACTACATCTAACTTCTTTTTTTTATTTATTAAATCATAGTTATGGGCAGCGCCTGTGGCTCAAAGGAGTAGGGCGCTGGCCTCATATGCCAGCGGTGGTGGGTTCAAACCCAGCCCTGGCCAAAAAAAAAAAAAAAAAAAAAAATCATAGCTGTGTACATTAATGGAATTATGGGGTACAATGTGCTGGTTTTATATACAATTTGAAATACTTTCATCAAACTGTTAGCATAGCCTTCACTCCGTTGCCCTGGGTAGAATGCTATGACATCATAGCTCACAGAAACTTCAAACTCTTGGGCTCAAGAGATCCTCTTGCCTCAGCTTCCCAAGTAGCTGGAACTACAGGTGTCCACCACAGTGCCCAGCTAGTTTTATTATTATTATTATTATTGTTGTTATTAGTAGTAGTAGTAGTAGGGGTGGTAGTAAAGATAAGAGTCTCACTCTTGCCCAGGCTGGTCTCAAACTCCCAAGCTCAGGCAAGCCGCCCTCCTTGGTCTCCTTTTTATACTTCTTAAAAAATATATTATGAAAATAACTGGCATTTCTTGAAGGCTAATCTTCAAACTGTTTTGCTTTAAAGTTTCATTGAGTTGTACATTTCCTTTACCTTTATTCTTTTTCCCATGTATTATACATTATTTAGTTAAAAATTTTTTCCAGAACTTTTATAAATAATGATGATTCTAAGGTTAAATTTGAATATTTTCTGTGCCTTCACTAGTTTGAATATACAAGAAACCTCCATTTCTAATGTGATTGGCCAAGTACAGAATCAAACATGGTATAGTAGGATTTTACTAAGTAGAGATTTTACCAAATTACAAAAAAAAAGAGAGAGAGAGAGAAGGAGAGAGAGAAAACCAAAAATGTCAAATTGTTAATGTCTAGAAAAATAAAGACAGACTTGTATCAAACACTACAAAAAACAAACGAACCCATAGCTCTCTAGAAGGCATGCCTGTCAAGTTAAAAAGAAACTAGACAGGTTCCAAGTGAGTAAATGGCCATATGCTTTCATTACTGCAAGTGTTCAAGTCCAAATCACACTTCCTGGTAGTCAAGCCAGGAAACACAGATGCATGTTGGATAAAAGTGATGGTCACATTTCAGATTTTTAGATAAACAAAGAATTATTGTCATATCATTTTAGCTATATCTGAAATAGACTCTCCCTTTTACTGACTGTGAGATGTTGACTTTATAATGTCAATATTTAGAATATGTATAAATCCTTATACGTGTATATGTGCATGCATGTGTGTGATTGAAATTGAAATTATAAACTTTCTTCTTTGGAATCCCAATCATTGGAGATATTGTTCATATTTACTTTTATAATATTGCAAGAAAAAGTTAATAGTATATATTACCTTAGATTTCCAAAGTTCCTTTCACTTTTAACTATCTGACATGAGGCATTTATTCACAAGGCAATGATAACCATGTATTTTAATGGGATCCAGAGAGGAATTCTCATGTCAGTAGTCTTTTTGATATAGTTCTCAGAAACCAAATATTACAGAACAATGCAAATATCACATTCATTCACCAAAGTCTTCCTTCATTTATGCAAATAGGCATGTGAGCCTTTGTATAAGGTCCGGCCGGCGCGTTCTGGTTCCCTTTCTTAGTCCTTGCTCTCAGAGAAGTTATTTTCACATTTGGGGTAATTTTTTTTTTTAAACATGGAAACTCTAGATTAAATAAAATTATATTGACCTTGATTATGGTGAGTAAAATGTAAAATTTGAGCAGCTCTGATTAAAAACCGTTTGGGGGAGCTTAGGGAGCCTGAATGGCTTTGAGGGCAACATCTTATTGTTCCAGTAGTGGAGGAAGGGGAAGGCGTGAAGTTAGGAATATGCAGTAAAGTCGCAGAAATGGGTAAATGAAACTCAAAACTATCAGTAAAAAGAATTTTAAAGTTCATTTTCCTTCTACTACTGTTTCGTGTACACCACGATGACCCCACAATGCATATTACAAAACCTCAGTGATAAATTTTTCTATGACTTTCAAAGTCTGCCTTTTGGAATTCATGCCTAGGGGTAAAGCATTTCTGTGCAATACACTCATGGGCATTAACAGCTTGTATGAGCCAAAGAATAAGAGATGTTGGGGAAAGAGTGAATAGTACAACAAAAAATAATAATGTATTACTATTATATATTATTTGAACTGTCACTTACTACACATCCAGATTTGTGCTGAATATTTTACATCACTTCATCCCCATAACGAACACCTAAGGTGGACAACAGTGATTTTCCATCTTTAAAATGAACCAACTGAGGCTAAGAGAGGTTAAGTAGCTTGCCCAAGGTTGTACAGCTAGAAGTGGGAGAACTGAGTTTAGAAGTCAGGCAGGTTGGCCACATATCCCAAACTGAGTATTTGCACTAACTGTAGCCCTGTTTGGAGGATTCAGCCAGGCTAATCCTCCCAGACACAGCCCTTGCATCTTTTTGTGACCCATTTCCTAAAAGATGAACATGATGAATGCCAATGCATGGAACAAGCAAAGACAAAAATATTCATCCTCAGAATTGCAGGCAGTCCCTTTGAGTGAAAGGGGTCATACGGGAGGGGCAACCCTCACATCCACAAAAGATCTCAAATTTAGAATCGTAGCCTCATTTATAAAGGCTGTCACAGAAAAACTCCAATGAGGCCGAAAGACTGAGATATTCTTCATACTTTGATAAGCATGTGTCCCATTAGAGCCCAAGCTTCTGGCAAAAACAGTAAGGATGCTGACATGTTTTATAAATCCTTAAGACATTTTGCAGAAAGCAAAATGAAAGTGTCCGGCATTTTATGCATGACATATGCATTAACTTGCTAAGCATAAGCCTTTAAAATGAATGTGCCACAATCCTTACAGCATTGTTAGGATATTTCTTCATTTTTTTACTTATCATTGGTTTCAGAAGATGACATGGCCAGTGCTTTCCAACCCCACAAGCCCTGACCCTCTTTGTCTCAGGGAGGAAGACTTTGCCAAGCAGGTTGGAGAAGAAACGGTGGGCAGTAGACATGTCAGACATCATTAGGTTTCTCAGGCTGCTCTTTGTTTTCTCTGTTAACAGAAGGAAGTGGCCATTCTCTGCCTTTCACGTTCTGTTCTGCCCCATCTGGCTCACAGTTGGCAGCCTCCACATAGACCATGTCCATGGTATTAAGTTTATTAAAGAGGCAAAAATGACAAAAGGTTGGCCTTTCTGCTCCTCAGACATCACCTAATTCTGAAACCAGATACTTGAGAGGTAACATTTAAACCTTCCCCGGCTCCCCAGGCCACAACAATCAGGGGCATGTACATGAGACAAGTTTTCCAAAGACCCTGACAAACTTCAGAAACAAGATGCTCACTGATCGGCTCAGTGCCTATAACTCACTGGTTAGGGCGCCAGCCACATACACCGGAGCTGGCAGGTTCAACCCAGCCTGGGCCTGCCAAACAGCAATGACAACTACAACCAAAAAATAGCTGGGCATTGTGGTGGGTGCCTGTAGTCCCAGCTACTTGGGAGGCTGAGGCAAGAGAATCGCTTAAGCCCAAGAGTTTGAGGTTGTTGTGAGCTGTGATGCCAGCACTCTACTGAGGATGACATAGTAAGACTCTATCTCAAAAAAAAAAAAAAAAAAAAGAAAAAGATTCTCACTGATCATGTGAACATACAGTATTTGCAAAACATTCTCATTTCAAAAATTGAAACTCCCGGGTGTACTTCAATCAAAACGAGACTTGTACATTAAATTAAAAGATATGGCAAAAGTTCTATGACTGTATAGGAGATTTCAGGTTGACAATAAGAACAAAGGCCCAAATTTTGTTTTAAATAAAGGTAGTTTAGTATTTGACTTAGACTTTTAATTCATTTTACCAGTAGGGTTGATAGAGTTAGTAAAATAATACCACTGATTCTAAAAATAAAATGAATACCCATGTTATATAAACTATATTGGAAAATCTTTAAGTACTTTTTGCTCTCAAGCTAAGGACAGAGTCATCAGTTCTCCCTGCTTTGTAAATGTTAGTTGTGGGCTCTAGTCCATGACACATTTTATTTGGAAGAGTTTGGAAGTGTTAGTTATGGCAAAAACTAGCCAGAGTTGATTTTGGATGTAATCCAAGGAAAGCAGAGAGATTGAGTTAATTAATTACAGTCAGACCCAAGTAATGATCCTTTAGGGTCTGACCCAATTCCCAAGATAATAATCACTTTCCCTCCTAAGCTTATGAACCACCTTCAAATTCCTGAGGACTGTGGTACTAAGTAACCCAAAATGAATGCACGCATAGATTTGTAAAATCACCCTGTACAAAAAACCAAGCTTACAGGTCCTATTTTCCTAAGAAATCTAAAAATGTCTTAATTCCACAGCCAATACGCCGAGCTTATAAACCATCCGTATGCATACATCACTGTGCATTCCACAGAACATAATACAGTCAGTCCTCACGTAACATCTCAATGGATTCTTGAAAACTGTGACTTTAAGTGAAATGAGGTACTGTCTGCCCCAGGAATTCAACTCTCATTTATATTAATAAGCCTATGAAAGTAAAACTAGGTTTGTTATATACTATATCATTTCACTTAAAGTCATGGTTTCTGTACTACTTTACCATCAGTTATGTTAACTGAATAGATGAGGAGTGCAATGTAATATGTTAGATGATAAACCTCCATGACAGATAGTGCATGATTATTCCTCTGATTGTCAGGCATTTGGAAAAAGAAACACTTCAACTGGTCACTTGCGGAAAACAAATCAAGAGATCAGATAGTCCTTGTTGAGCAAAGCCAGGTTTCCTGATTGTGAACATGCAACATTGCTAAGAAAGACAGGAAATAGGAGTAGCTACAAGCCTTAACAATCATAATCATCACTAGCTAGAAACAGACAGCAAGTACTTGTAGAAGTACCTTGTGGATAGGTATTCCATAATACATCTATGTCAGTGACTGAGCTCACAGGCTAGTAAGTGGCAAAGACAGACATTCCAGCAAAGATCTGTCTGACTGTAAAGCCTGAGGTCTTCCCACCATCCACACAGCAGTCCTTCCCCCGAGTCAAGTGCAGTCTTCACATATGTGCAGTGTCAATGGGCCAACAAGGGACTTTTAAGTCTACATGACATAGAGACATGTGAGAGTCAACATACTATACTATCCCTAAAAGACTACAGATAATATTCATAATTTGGTGATTAAAATAAAACACCCCATTGGCAGCGAGATGAGCCCTCTGAATAACAGATGGTCCAATCAACATGACCATGGAATAGTCTTAGTTCCAGGATCTGTTGGAAGAAAGGTTTGCTAATAGCAGCAGTCTGCTTAGAGTCCTGGAAAAAGAAGACAATTTGGAGAAATTTGTGAAAACATCTCCAGTGGAAAAGGTACCCTATCTGGTCTCCATGATAATCTACTGTTCACTTGTTTACCTGGAGTAGATAAAGATGCAATAGTGATGAGTTAGAGGACATTAGAGGCTATTTGGCCCATTAACTCATTACTATGATTCTAAACTCTCCAAGAAAAGTTCTGGCTATCATCTAACTTCGCTTATCCTGGAGACTCCTCTAGGAAAACAAATATGCTGACCAAATAAGAACATCATATTCTATGTGACAATTAAATACATCAACAAAAAGGACCCACTGTGTGCCAGGCATGTTGCAGGGCACATATGTCATACTGTGTAATACATAAACCTAGGCAATGTGTCAGATTGGAGACAAAAAAAAATTAAGTTTTGACACCAGAAAGACTTTCCCAGAATTATCAAGATATCGGGGCAGGGAAGACAGAAAATACAGCTTGGACTCTATAGCTTTATAAGAAATGCCCAAGCTTCAGGGATAATCTGGATGGAAAAGAGCTATCTGTAGACTTCCTGAAAATATGTGCAAAATTTAAGATTTATAAGCCCTAAAATGTTAGCATATTTTCAAAGTTGTTCTTATCCCAAAAATCTTTTAAGAACCACCAGCTGCTTTGAAGATGATATTATTTAATGGTCACAGATTGAAGCTTCAGTCATGGGGAAACGGCTTAATAATATTTTAACTGCCATTAAAGTAACTACAGGGCTAGTTATTTGGTAGTGGACCAGACCTCCCTGCATGCAAGTAGCAGAGTGAGTACCAGAACCACACCCAGGACTGGCCTGTTTGGGGTTCACAGCAATCAGCCACGTGTAGAGACTTAACATCTTCAACTTTGAATATTTGCTTTTTATTTTTTAATTAGAACTGCCAAATTGCATGAAGTTTTTCCAAAGGAGAACACAACAGATACTTTCTGGTCCCTTTTGCTAGAAATAACCCTTCTTTACATTATACAGTGGAGAAAAAGCACACTCTATTTTTTCACTTCTTTCTTTTGCCAAACATTTTAAATAGTTCCTTTAAAATTCAGAAATATAACCTAATATTAGTAATGTGTAGCTATAGAATAAAGTCATTGGCATCCATAAATAATTATAGCAGTTGGCAATAAAACTGGCATTTAATTATAAATCTGTCAAAGGTGTACAAAAATACCCCTTCAAGATGCTTTATAAAGAAAAGAAAGTCCTACTCTATGACAATCTAATTTCACAGTCAACAAAAAAAGAATTTTGTGTCTTTTTTGGTAACTTTTGTTCAAGGTTCTAAATTTTTAGCTTCCATAGTCAAGACTCTAGTACACAATATAATGCTAAATTAGAAGTATATTATGCAAGCATTCATGCTGCAAACATTTGCTGCGAACAATGATTACTGCAAAGTTAGTTATTTTACATATTCTGCTCTTTGCACTCTAAATGATAAAATACAATTATATCCACTGGTTATAAAACCGAGCTCAAGAAAAATGGGATTTAAAAGTTGGTTCTCTTTTTCTTCCTGCTTCTTCTTGGAAGAAAAAGTATCCAATGTACTCAGCCCTACTATGAAACGAATTTATAGCTTTCATATGAAAACCCAATTAGAGAATATTTTATGAGGAGGACTCCCCAGGCAATCGAAGCAGTATCAAAAATACACTATTGGGACCTGATCAAACTAAAAAGCTTCTGCACAGCCAAGAACATAGTGAGTAAAGCAAGCAGTACCAAGCATGTTTTTTTAAAATGTTTAAGGTATTTGTATATCATTTTTTATAAACCTTCATTTTAACCCAGTGTAGTTGTGTGAGATGATGGGTCTACCAATGATAATGAAAACACAGAGTTCTTAAGATCTAAAGAATAAAGGAGAATTGAGAAATAATTTTATTTTTAATGTATATTTTATGAAACATATATACTTATATTAATACATAAAACCTAAAGAGCAGGGAAACAAATATAATTCTCTAAAACTAGTCAAATCACATGTATTTAAACTCCTTTGTTATATTTTTAAAAGGGACCATTTACTTTAAAAACAATACACTTAGAGACCCAAATAGCTACTGAAGCTAGAGAGAATGCTCAGGAGGTCTAGAATCTTAATAATTGATCAGAAATTGTTCTTTGATATTGTAGATACCTGATTGTTTAGTAAATTTTAGTTAATATTAAATTATATATAATTTTCTAGGATGAGAGTACTGATGTGTGATGTTCTTAATTGATATACCTGGGGTTTTTTAGTTTGTTTGATTGTTTACTTAGTTAAATACATTTTCTGTATCTATAACCCTATATCTACATTATGGTGGTATTTTCTAATATTGTAGTAATTAGTAAAAATACATAGAAACATGCTTCATTTAGAAATATGTATTTGGTGAACAGAATGATAGTAGTACCTAACTCCATGGCATTTACAGGCTATGAACATAGATGAAACATTAAAAAAAAAAAAAAATCACAAATTATATTATAAAAGAAGATTCAAGTATCTAGTTAACTATGTATGCTATGTTTTAATCTTGGAATTTAAGGTATTCCTAATTATGTGACTTAAATTTAGAATGTCTCAGTCCTGTCAGATATAACAGAACAAATCCTCAAGGGGAACAAGAGAAATGGGCTGCTTTCTTAAATTACTTCTTTGAAAAAATTAACCTCAACTATGTATGTGTAGCCAAGATATAAATATTCTCAGACCTCTTAAGTGTTATAAGTAATTGAAAATAACATTGCATGAAGTTCCCTACAATTTAAGCAAACTTAAATACTTTCAATGTAACCGATTTAAACTTTCTTCATTAATATAATGTAAAATTTTGAAAGATAGGTTTTAACTTTTTAAAAAAGAAAAACTGTTATAAATATAGGTATTATGTATAAATAATTGAAATGCTGAGACAAAATATTTTTGATACAATTGAATTAGACTTTGATGAGCATAAATATAATTAAAATTTTATCATTTAGGTATAAATACGGATTTTTTAAATGCATGTAGTTAAAAGCCTCTGTTTTTTCTAGATATAAATGAAGAATATGGAGAGAACAAAGGAAAGAAAAATTAGAAACAGGTAAGGTAAAAAGAGAGGTGACTGCATAATCTATTATTTCTATTATTCAAATTATTTTATTACTTAAAATCAGATTATTTTATTTAGATTAATAATTTATTTTATTTTATTTATTATTTTTTTTTTGTGTGTGTGTGTGTGCCGTGGCTCAGAAGCAAACCCTAGATTTTACTTTTTAAAACAACTTTAGGCTTATAGGAAAATTAAGCACAAGATACACTCATCTAAAATATTAACCTAATTTTGTCTATTGGCATTTTTGCTACCTTTTTTGCTCCAAGTAAAAGTAATTTAAATTTTGTAATAGGAAATTTAACATCATGATGAAGATATAATGCTCTGAAGTCAGATTGTTGATATAGAATTTTAGCTTTCTTAATTACCAAAGTGTAACATAGGATAAATTATGTACCTCATCAACGTCATTGCTTCCTCCTCTGTTAAGGGAGATTTTTATTAACATCAAACACATAAGTTTATTGTGAAGTTAGATAAATTGCTATTTCTGAAGATTTTATGAGAGTACCTGGCTTATAAGTAAGTCTATAATAAATGTTAACATTTAAAAACAATAAAGAATGTTTAGTATAGGGGCTACACCTATAATCTTACCACTGTGGGAGGCTGAAGCACATGGATTGTTTGAGCTCTGGAGTTTGAGACCAGTGTAAGCAAGAGCAGAACCCCGTCTCTAAAAATAGCTGGGCATTGTGGTGGACTCTGTCATCCCAGCTACTTGGGAGGCTGAAACAGAGGATTACTTGAGCCCAAGCATCTAAGGTTGCTGTGAGCTATGATACCCACCAAGGCATCTTACCCAGGGCCAAATAGTGAGAGTATGTCTCAAAAAAAAAAAAAAAAAAAGGAGTTAAGCTTTTGGGGGGTCATGCCCCTTTAAGACCTGTAGATCTGGTTGTAATAGTAAAAGCAGCAAGAGATAAAGAGACAGGACACGCAGAATAAAATTTTCAAAAGTGGGAAAACCAGGACACCATTGCTAGCTTGTGAGGTTCCAGTGAGTGTCCCTGAGTATTTTTTCCACTCAGCTTTTATTGAAGGGTATCATCTCATTTAGCCCAGAGGGTAAGCTGAGGAAGGGAACAGAAATGTCAGCAGTTTCTCTGAGTAAACATGTTAGTTTTTATTCTATCGATAATCATTAAATTTAAGGGTCTGAGTAGCCTTAAGAAATCCAAAACCTGAGCCTTATGTGCGAGCAGCCTCCTGTCTGTGGTCGTACACACAGGTTCCTTAGGGAAGGTTAATCCCCTTTGGTCCTCTGTGGGGTAGACACCACGGCATCCCAGGGGCATCTTCTTCTGTTGATAAGGTATAATATAGGCCTCCCTGATCTTATTTCAGGGCTCCAGCTACTCCCTTGATCTCTTCCCTGTTCATAATACAAATCCCCACAATGGGTATTTGCTTTGACTATTGACTGTGTGGCAGGGGACAGCCTGATTGATGTTAACCACCAGTGCTTGCATGCAGCTTTCTTCTACAGCCATTCTCCTTTGCAAAGTGTTTACAGACACAGCAGAGACATTTGCAAGCTGTATCCCTTATAGGCCACACTTCTAGCAAAAGCAGGAATTGCTCAGATAAGTAATTTAGCTGTTGGTTTAAAATTAAACTAGCTAAACTGTTTTTATTCTACCTTGCTCAGCTTATTTCTGTTTTTTCCTTTTTCTGGGGGTGTTTCACTTGCCAAGAATGGGGTCTTTGGTACTCATTCTGCCTGCACCTTTGAACCAAAAGTCTTGATTTTCAAATTTAGTACTGTCACTATATATTCTTAGCAAATTTACTTAGTTTTTCTATGCTTTTTATTTTCTGGCATAGAAAATCAAGATAATGGTAGTGTCTATCTTGAAAGTTTCTTCTGTTGATTAAATGAATTAGCACATGTAAAGTACTTAGTAGAAGGTCTGACACATAATACATATATGTTTGTTACTGTTATAAAAGTGATAACTACTATTTAAGGTAGTGTTCACACTTTAAGAATGATTTGAAGAATGACATAATTCATTATTTTGGACCCGTGTTCCTCAAAGTGGTATTAATTGTAAATTTAGGAAATCTACATCCATCTTTCTGAATTTTTGATTTTTAATTTTTGTTTTTGTTTGTTTATTTGAGACAGAGTACCACTCTGCTGCCTGCTCTGCTAGTAAATCTCAGTGACAATATTTTATACACTTTTAATTTTTTTTTTGTACTTTTAAAAATTTTACAGATAACTTCTGCTTGAATTATGTCAGGAAGTAACCTTTATGTTTAAAAATAATCAAATAAATCTATTTCACTGGTTGAATTCTTTTATGATGTGAAAAAAATTATTAATTTAGAAAATCATGTCTTTAGTGTGTATAGGGCGTGTTAGGTAGTCATCTGCTACTTAGTGATCGTAGAGTATGAAATTGACAGCCATGAGTACTTTTCTTGATATAGTTTATCATCAGGCACAAAAATGCAGTAGGAAATAAGAAAAAAGAAAAATGAAATGATGAAACTGGTTTTGTTGTGCGAAAATATTTAAAAATACATATATACATGTATGTGTGTGCATATATGCACATGTATATAGTATAACAAAAGCAAGATGAAATGGCAAATTAAACAAAACAACTGTAATGTATTTATCACAAACCACAGGTCAGGTGTTATAATAAACCTCCATTTTAATTATCTGTGTTAGTATTTATAAATTCTATATATTTTTAAATTTATCAAAGTACAATGATAAGCATTAGTTCATTTGAGTTCAAAATCATTCTGTGGGATAAATTGAGCAGAAATTATTATTCTTTTAAAAATAAAAAAATAAAAATAAACTTAGCTCTAAAGCGACCCTATGCTTTAACTGGCCCAATGATTAGGAGGGAAAGTAAATAATGCTTAAACCCTAGTCCATAAAATTTATTCTTTCTTCTTGTTTTGGAACCATGGAACTACTTTGTGAAATCAACTTCTTAATCTTTGAATTACTATAGAACATTCTACTAATACATTTTTGTCATATATTTTCTTCAGAATTGTCAGAACTATAAGAAAGCTTATAGTTCTAATCATATTTGAAACAAATCACAAAAACCATAATTTCAGGTTTTTAAAATCTTTTTTTGGTTCAGTGTCCATACTTGGTGGTTAGGGAACTGGCCACATGCACCAGGGCTAGTGGGTTCAAACCTGGCCAGGGCGCCTGGTAAACAACAATGACAATAATAACAAAAAAACATCCAGGCAGTTTGGTGAGCACCTGTAGTCCCAGCTACTGGGAGGCTGAGGTAAGAGAATTGCTGAAATCCAAGAATTTGAGGTTGCTGTGAGTTGTGATCCCATGGTACTTTACTGAGGATGACATACTGAGACTCTGTCTTAAAAATAAATAAATAAGTAAATAAATAAATAAATAAAATATTATTTTGCCTTTCAAATTTAGCATTTATATTTAACAGACAAAAGTGAACTTCCCCTAATTTTATGAAATTAATTTTCTGCATTTTATGAATTAATCACTTAGAATTATGTTCCTCAGTTAACTCCTCATTGCCCTTGACATGTTGTCTTTCTAACTAAGAATATAAAGCTTCTAAGTTATACCTTTTCTATTAAACTTTGCAATTTCCCACAAAGCTTAAAATGCCAGACTAGGAGAGTACAGTTCTCCTTGATTCATTTATTCAACAATTACACTGCATCTTCTCATTGAATCACATTATGCTCTACAAACCAACACTATCAAACTACATTTACACTAACAGAATGTTTTAAAAATATCAACGTGTGTATATAAATATATACAATGCTGGGGTCTTGCCCTGGGGCAGGGGCTTTTAAGACCTTTAGAACTGGTGGTGATTGATTGGGACAAATGAAAGTAAAATCAGTGAAAGATAAAGAGACAGAACACACAGAATAAAGTTTTAAATGGTGGGCACAGGGGTTCACTGCTAGCTTGTGGGGCTTCAGCGAGTAACCTTGAGTGCTTGTTCCACCCAGCTTTTATTGAAGGCTATTGTCTTATTTAGGCAAGAGGATAAACTGAGGGACAAAATAAAAACATAAGCAGTTTCTATGCATATGTATGTTAGTCCTTATGCTATCTATAATCATTAACTTTAAGAATCTGGGCATCCTTGAGAAATCTGGAACCTGAGCCTTGTATGAGGGGCAGCCTCCAGTTTGTGGTCACGCACACAGATCCCTTGGGGAGGTAAACCCCTCTAGTTTTTTTAAGGAACAGAGGCTGTGGCATCAGTTCTTCCCTGAAGAATAGGTAGAAAAGAGAAATTTTCCTCTTGTCTCCACTCAGAGGCATTTGCCTCCTTGGTTAGGGTACTAGCCCTCCTGTTCAAATCTCAGGGCTTGATCTCTGCCGTGGCCATTATACAAATCTCCACAATGGGTATTTGCTTCTGGAAGGTTGTTGACTATTGTTGACTGGGCAGGGGTCAGCCTGGTTAATGTTCCCTCCCAGGCCTTTACATGGCTTCTGCTACAGCCATTGTTCTTCAGAGTGTTTGCAGACCCAGCAGGGGTGTTTGTAGACTGTGTCCCTTATAGGCCAGGCTTCCAGTAAAAGCAGAAACTGTCCAGACAAGTAATCCAATTGTTATGCTAAATGTTAGCTAGCTAAATTGTTTTTATTCCACCTTGCTCAGCTTATTTCTCTGTTTTTCCCCTTTTCTGGGGGTGTTTTGCCTCAACAAGAATGGGGTCCTCTGTCTGCATTCTCCCCCCATACAATATTGTTTTTTATTGTTTTGAAGTAGCTATAGATTAATATTTAATATACTACAGGTGCAATTGTAACTACATTGTCATTTTGACCAGTCTGTTAAAGAAAACATCAAAATATCCTGGATGAAGAAAAGCCATCAACTATTCTGAATGAAATAGCAAATGTAAAATTGCATAAATCAAGAAAGTATAAGCAATAGTTTGAAACTTTTGTCAAGAACCATAACATGACATGTATGAGTTTTCACCTTGCCTCCAAGCTAATGTATTAATATGCCGCTGTTTCATAGATGCTGGCTGAAGGTATGATATGCCTACATGAGAGATGAAGAATTTTTTTTATTTCTGGTAGAGCAGGCAACATGAGGTTCATGTTCTAAATCATCTTATTCCTCCTCCAACCCCCACCACACACACATTTGATGAGGGCAATCAAAAGCTGAGCCTAGGAGGATGCTTACCCACATCCTGAGGAGTATCACGTGGAGAAAACCATCAGTCTTGCAAGGTGACTGACAACTATCTGGCTCAAACTTTCCCCCAAAAGGAAACATTTTATGTATTATAGAGATAATGAATCAAATCTGCCTGGAGAAGTCACTGTTTCTATCTTCTAAGACTATTGCTATACATGAATCCTTGATAAGATCGCCTAAAACAGAAATTATCAATAACTTTTCAGAAAACAGTCAGAAACAAAAGCGACCCATGGAGAATTTTCTTCCAATGGGCTAGTCTCGTAGTCAAGCAACGTTTGAATCAGCAAAACTTTAGACAACTTATTGTATTTCCATGTCACAAATGCTTATATTACTATTTTTAAAGAGTCAGATTGGCTATTTTAAGTGTATAAGTGAAAAATATAAAGTTAACTCCTAAAAATAAGACAAATAGATTTTTAATAAAGTTTATTGACTTTATTACTATATTTACATATAATTTAAACCACTAACAACTTTCATTGGAAACTTACATTTATGTAATTGTAAAAGCATATTGAATTACTATTCTATGAAAAAATAGTAATTCATTTTAATACTGGTACTAAATTTCAAATGGAAAGACATAGCAGAGAAAGTGTAATGATATTAACATTAAAGTGCAGCTGCAGTAGGAAAAAAAAGAAAGTTAGGATTTAATTTAGAAAGAGACCTCAGATTCAGCTTTATTTTTCCCTGTTTCCTCTTACTTAACTCTTATAAAAACTGTTCTTCCATTTATTCTACAATGTTTAGCCCAGATATCCTACAAAGTATCACTGTTTCAATGTCTATTAATGTGAGTTTACATTGCATGACAGTGTTGATGAATATGGCTTTAAAATGTTTACTCTTCCTGCCAAGAGAAATAGACAGTAAGATAAAATACTAAAAAAGTAGCTGTGGAGTTAGCTAAGCCAGGGCTCCTCAACATGTTTTGATGTTTAATAAAGCAGCATTTCCTCTTTCCAAATTCAGTCATATGGACTTTCTATCACCCAACATATTTATTTATCAAGTTTATTTTAGTGATTGGTTTTATATCAGAGTGTAGCTATTGTGGACTATTATTTTCATCATAATATGTTGATTTAAAACCAGTTCACCACTTAACATTAAAATGTCCTCAATAACTCAAAGATAATTTTTATCAAAAGCAAATCCATTTACATTAGAAAGTAAAATATATTCATGCACTTGTCCTTTTACATGTTACTGGGTATTTCAGGTGTAAATTTATTGAAAGCTGATATGTGTTTATTGAAGATTTTAGTACATTAGATAATTGTTTTACTTAATGCTTAAGTGTGGAGATATACGGATACTTTCCAGATAGCCCTCTGTTTGGCTTCTCAGAATTTGTCATCTTTGTTATTTTTTAAATTTCTTCCAAATCACTAAGAATAAAGGTAGTTTTGCTAAGAAGGAAAATATGTAAAAGATTTAAATGGATTAACAAATGTGATACTGAAGAGACGTTGATAAATGTACAGAAAATACCTAATGCACTATCAGTATGTATGTACCTTTAAATCTATACCACTAAGCCCTTTGAAGAGGGAATTTTCTATTTTAAAGGAAATTACACAGCCTTAATGAATATTTATGTTTCAGTATAATATCTGATATCATTACTGGATGTTGCAACAATTTGAGTGTTTAATCAGAGCCACCAAATTAAATATTATTCTTAAAAAAATACTGAACCAACTTAGAAAAACCATTATCCTTGAGGTCTAAATTGTGTATATTATAAAATATATATAATTATGTAGGTGGCTTTATCTATATGTCATATGAATTTGATGTGACATAGATCATAATTTATCTTGAATCTTAATTTTTCTCTATACCTACCAAAAGTATATAATACTTGATAGAACTTCTAGTAGATACTCAAAATTGTTTTTTTCTAAAATGCTAATACTTCTACTGCTATTGATGAAGGCAGTCCATGAACTTTTCTACTCCTTCATAGATGGCTAAATGTCATGGGCTAAATAACTTAAAAACCTTTACTGAGTACTGTAGTGACAAAATATAGTTGCTGGTCCATGAAGAATTAAATACAGAGGGGCTGTGCCACAAATGTATCAGTGTACATGCTAAGATGTAAGCTTTACATAAATTATACAGAAGAAAATTTTTCTATCTCTACATGCACCCACATATGTATGTACATAATAGATACAATAGATACAATACATATGTCATGTCACAGAGATACACTGTATGTATTTCTCCAGAATTTTTCCTAGGAATAGTCAAAAATTGTTTTATATTAGCAGGTGCTATTTTTGATCACTGCTTCAATTTTTTTTAACTCATCATGCCATTGTCCGAACTGTTGAGTACACTTAAAATATTTCAAAATATCATGTTTCAGTATACAAATGTCAATAAAGAGTGACTGTAAAGTGTCAAAATTCTCTTAAGTAAAACCTGATTATTTTCAATCAATAATTGAGAAAACGTAAAAGGCTCTCACTTAGGTACTAACTAAAGTAGGAAACTTCTGGAAGTTTTTGTTTGTTTAATTGTTTGTTTTCTTTTTCTTTCTTTCTTTTTTTCTTTTTTTAATCTTAACTTGTTCTATTTTATGATTTCTATTTTTAAAACTAGCTATTAAATAAAGCTACTATTTTTTTTCATAGTTTTTATTCTAATGCTGCATTCCCTGACAAAAATAACAGAAAGCAAATAGCAATAACTATAATAAAAACAAATAAACAAAAAGAGAACAAGGATCTATTTGCTAGGCATATTCAAATCTCACTGTACCTTAACAATTTACACTAGGCCAAAATTAAAATTTATTAATAATGCTGATTACCTATCAAATGGTTTACACATTATACACACAAACATCCACAGTCTATTGAACCATATATATATTATCAGCATTCTTTAAATTATACTAGTAATAACCTAACTTAGTAATAACCTAACATGGAAGTAAAAATTATTGAAATATCTGTAATATTAATGTTGTACAATCTAAATTTTTCTACATTTTTCTCAAAGTTTTTTCATACTTTTTCCATCTGTATGCCTTGGCTCATGTACATGGCATCTTTTTAATGGCATATAACAAGCTGGACAAGTGATATATTTACTTGATTCTCCCCTAGGCTGATAAAAGACATTGTATTCAACATAATTTGAGTGAAAGTTTGGAAATAATTTATGTGTGCGTGTTGGTAGTTTATATTACACACTGAATATAAAAATTGATACAACTACACACATGGTTTAAACACATCTCAGCAATACAACCATTTATAAAGTTTTCCCATCTTTTTTCCTCACATCTCAGGGTTTTATTTCATGAAGTTTTTCTCCACGACTTGCAATTTGGTCACCCTTAGCTTTTCTCTTTTCTTATTGCTATCCTTAGAAACAGAAAATATTAATTTTTGCTTCTTTTATAATACCTTGAGTAACTCAATTAAGGAAGTGATCAATCTCTACAATAAAAAACTAGTGAAAGAAATTTAAATGGATATGAATGAATGGAAAGATATCCTTTGTGGATTGCAACAATTACTGTTGTTAAAGCATCTATATTACTCAAAGTGAACTACAGATTTAATCCATAAATCTCAAATGTAATCCATATCACTGGAGAATGGCATTCATATAGAAATATAAAAAAAATTATAATTAATGAAGGAAGGCAAAAGATAAAAAATATCAAAGCCATTTTGAGCAAAAAGAACAAAGCTGAAGGCATCATGTTATCTGATCTGAAATAATACTACAAAGCTATAGTAACCAAAATTGCATAGTACCAGAATAAAAACAGACACAAACACCAATGAATAAAATAAGAGAACCCAGCAATAAAGCAATGCATTCACAGCCAACTAATTTTTGATAAAGTCACTAAGAACAAATACTGGAGGAAAAATTGTCCTCAATAAAAATTATGCTGAGGCTACGTGTGGTTGCTGGGAGTCCCAGACTGAAGGATCTCTTATGCTCAGGAGTTCAAGAGTAGCCTGAGCAAGAATGAGACCCTATCTCACTAAAAATAGAAAAGAATTACCCAGCATTGTGACTGGTTCCTGTAGGCACAGCCACTTGGAAGGTGGAGGCTAGAAGATCATTTGAACCTAGGAGTTTGATGTTGCTATGAGTTAGGCTGACACGTCAGCACAATAGCCTGGGCAACAAAGTGAAACTCTGTCTAAATGGAGAGAAATAAAACTATATCCCTATTTCTCACCTTATACAGAAAATCAATGCTAAGTAGAATAAAGGATTGAATGAAAGACCGAAATCTATGAAACTACTAGAAGAAAACATGTATGAAAATCTCTATTAATTTAGACTGGCAAGGATTTTCTGAATAAGACTACCAAAACATAGACAATAAAATAATAAATGGACAAATGGAATTACATCAAACTAAAAAGTCCCTGCACAGCAAAGGAAACAGAATGGAAAAAGTATTCACAATCTATTGATCTGACAAAGGATCGATAACCAGATTATCTAGAGCAGGGGTCCTCAAATTTTTTAAACAGGGGGCCAGTCCACTGTCCCTCAGACCATTGGGGGGGCCAAACTATAGTTAAAAAAAAAAATAAAAAAACTACGAACAAATTCCTATGCATACTGCACACATCTTATTTTGAAATTAAAAAAAAAAAAGGAACAAATACAAAATTTAAAATGAAGAACAAGTAAAGTTAAATCAACAAACGTACCAGTATTTCAATGGGAACTATGGGCCTGCTTTTGGCTAATGAGATGGTCAATGTCCAGTTCCATATTTTTCACTGCTAGTCATAACAAGTGATGCAAGTGTGCATCAGTTAGTCTAGATCTGGTTGGAGATTTTAGATGTTTCATTCTGGAAAAAGTCTGTTCACAGACATAAAGACGGTTGCCATTTTGAGTGCATGGTTTCTGAGATTAGGATATATCTCAGAGGGGAGAGATGCATAGAAATTAGGAAGGTTACTTGACTTAAATGCATCTTTCAGAGAGTCATGATTCTACAGTTCAGCCAGTTCCATTTAGTAAATCATATCCACATTTTCAATGTCAATGGAATATGAGTTACAGAAAAGCTGTATGTCCTGTTCATGGAGATGAAGCTCTTTAAATCTAAATTGGAACTCCTTTTGCAACTTTTCCAGTGAATCCACACATTTTGTTTGGGAATGCAACCAATGGATTTTCCGCTAACAGATTTTGATTTGTGGGGAGATGGCAGAAATTTTCCTCCTTCACTTGTTTGATGAGGAGGCCTACTTTTACTTCAAATGCTTTCACATGTGATTGCATATCACAGATGAGCTTTCCTTTTCCTTGAAGTTGCACATTGAAACTGTTGAGTAGCTCTGTTACATCTGTCATAAAGGTAAGGTGCCATTTCCATTCTGCATCATGGAGCTCTGGTACTTCTTTGTTTTTTGAAAGCAGAAAAGCTGTAATCTGTGGAAGTAAGTCATAGAAATGTTTCAAAACTCTCCCTTGACTCAGCCAATGGACTTCTGTGTGGTATAGAACATCTTCACAGGCAATATTTAGCTCAGACAGGAATTTCTGAAATTGTCTGTGGTTTAGTGCATTACCTCTAATGAAGTTAACACAAGATACCACAGTTTTCATAACGGAGTCTCACTTCAGTGATTTACTACACAACACTTGCCGGTTGATGAGGCAGTGTATGGCTATTGAATGAGAATGGTTATGTTTGTCCATCTCTTGTTTAATGTGATCAATAATTCCTTTCATAGGCCCCACCATGCTAGGAGCACCATCAGTTGTCATACTGGCTAGTTTTGCCCCGTCCAGCTCCAAACTATTCACAGTTTGGCAAACCTTTTCATAAATATCCTCTCCTGCAGTTGTTCCTTTGATGCTTTGCAGTGCAGCAAGCTCTTCTGTGACTTTAAAATAGTCATTTGTCTTATGAATAAAAATTAGAAGTTGTGCAGAATCACAAACATCGTTACTTTTGTCGAGTGCCAAGGAAAAATAGGAAAG
>CAUYPK010010588.1:0-29872 GCA_963574355.1 Loris lydekkerianus
AAGTATTTAATTTCTCCATCATAAATGAAACTCAGTTTAGCAGGGTACAGGATCCTGGGTTGAAAGTTATTTTGTTTTAGGAGATTAAAAGTCGATGACCATCCTCTTCTAGCTTGAAAGGTTTCAGCAGAGAGATCTGCAATTATTCTAATATTCTTCCCCTTGGTTTTCGTCTGGCAGCTTTCGGAATTTTCTCCTTCATATTAACTTTAGTGAAATTGATTATGATGTGTCTGGGGGATGTCTTATTCGGGTTGAGTCATGCTGGAGTTCTGAAACTGTCTGCTATTTGAATTTTAGAATCTCTTGGCATATCTGGAAAGTTCTCCTTCATAATCTCATGGAGAAGAGACTCTGTGCCTTGTGAATCCACTTTGTCACTTTCGGGGATCCCTATAAGATGAATATTGGTTTTCTTTGAATTATCCAAGAGCTCTCTGAGAGAGTGGTCTGTTTTTGCTCTCCATTTCTCTTCTTCTTTTAGAGTTTGAGAGAGTTCAAAAGCTTTGTCTTTAATGTCAGAAATCCTTTCTTCTGCTTGCTCCATTCTGTTACTGAGGGATTCTACTGTGTTTCTAAGATCTTTGAGGGATGCAACTTTTTGTCTCAATGTGTCAAAATCTTTGGTCATTTGCTCTTTAAATCTTTTGAATTCTTGGGATAACTTTTGGAATTCTATTTCGATCTTATTTGCTACGCAGATCCTGAATTCAATTTCTGACATCTCAGCTATTTGTTTGTGTATGGGGTGTTGTTTTGTTTCTGCCCCATGGATCCTTGGGGGAGTTGATCTACTCTGATTATTCATATTGCCAGAGTTTTTCTGTTGATTTCGGCTCATGATTTTTTTCACCGTTGCCTCTGGCCGTCCTCAGAGTTGGGGAGGTGTCTCTCCAAGATTAGACCCCAGAGGGATCACTCTATTATTGCTGGATTTTTGTAGGGAGTGACCCTGTGTAGTTCCTCTGGGGTTGCTCTAGCTAGGGAGTTCTGGTTGTGGAAGTAGCTCCGGTGTGTGACACACCCAGGTCCAGCAACAGTCCTGGGGGTGGTGTGCATGGTTCTTGGAGTGCCTGGCACCCAGTGACTTTGGAACAGAGAGCCCAAGGCTTCAGAAGTCTCTGTCCAGGAGAAGGGCTCTGTGCAGAGGCAGGGAGGTTTCCAGAGGCCACGCAGCTACCAGAGTCCCTGGCCAGATGAACGGGCTAGTGTGGATGCTGGGAGGACACAGGAGGGAGGATGCAGGGTTTTGTGGCTCCCGCAGTTCCTAGTCAGGGAATGTGGAGGCCCGGTGGGTGTGGGTCACCGGTCGGGGTTGCTGCAAAGCTCTTATGGAGGTCTAGGCAGCGCCAAGCCCAGGAGTTTGAGGTTGCTATGAGCTGTGATGTCAGGGCACTCTACCCAGGGCAACAGCCCAAGGCTCCAGTGTGCCAAAACTGTCTCATTCTGCACCTAAGGATTAAGGCTGTAAGGCAGCTCACTCCCTGCCTTTAGGCTTCTCAGTCACTAGTTTACTTTGTCCCACCTGATCCTTGCTCTGGGACCCTGAGGGCGGAGCTTGCCAGAGCAGTTCTTTCACAATGGCTTACTTTGCCCAGCTCAGTGGCTCATTCTGGGGCCCCAGACAATGCCCAATGTTCTCCACACTCCTGTTCAAGCTCTCCCCAAGGCAACTCAACTCACTGCCAAGTCCAAGAACACCAAAACAGTTCTCAGGTAAGGCCTTTCCGGTTTACAGTCTCACTGCTGCTTGTACTCACAGTTGCCGGCGTGATTAGGTCCACCAAACACACGCAGCCACTTGCCAGTTTTCCACTGTTTTTGTCCTCCTCCTGGGGTCCAGCAGTCCTTTGCTGGCTCCCTGTATCCTCAAAGGGATGATCATAGGCAGATCCCACTGGCCAGAGATCAACGCCTGGCTATTTTGTTGTCGTTGTTGTTGCAGTTTGGCCAGGACTGGGTTTGAACCCACCATCCTCGGTATATGGGGCTGGTACCCTACCCACTGAACCACAGGTGTTGCCCGTGTGCAAGTATTTTTTATGGGCTCTGAAGGCGCCAAACTTTTGTTTTCTTGGAAGAATCTGCCCCTCCCCCAGCCCGAAAGTCAGAAAAGGCGCCAGTAAATGGAGTTACCATGAGGCAGACGTGCCTTGTCTGCTGTAGCCCCTGACGCCTGGCTGGTTGCTGGCACGCTGTGTACCCAGGTGCCACTGGCCAGATGTATTAATAGGTTCTACATGCTGTGAGCTCCGGGGATGGAGAGCATCAGAGGATCTTCTGCTTGAGATAGCAACTACAACATCAAAATAAATGCAGCAATTTTGGTCTTGAGAGTGAAGTTGTGTCACAGAAATTATAAACCCAAATGGACAATTTCCTTTTTTAGGTTTTAGAATTCTGGGCTTATTTATTTGGAAGAGCTTGTAGCAGATGTGGTTCTGAGGGGAAACTTTATACCCTTTTGGGTGTCCTTGGTGTGTTATTGTTTACAAATGGTAGATCGAAATTGTTCATTGATCTGACATTAAGTCTTCTGGGGCTTACTGTAAAAAAATGCCTCTGCATCTGGTTAGAGTGACAGATACTTAGTGTGATGAGTCAAGACAGCTCATGGCTTTTTTTTTTTTTTTAAAGAGAATGAGTTGATTAAATCACTCCCATTTTGTTTTATAGGCATTGTTGGAAATAGATTCTCTGGGAGACATAAACAGTCTTGGTTGATGGAAGGGTTGAAAACACCGAATAGCTGTGCCAGTGTAGGTGTTGTAGGGCTGCTGCTTGGGGGCAGCAGGGACGGTGGGCCATGGGAGAAGACAAGAGAGTGCTCAGTGGTGTGGACAGGGGTACTGGTGGATGTCTCTCTGTGTGAGACGAGGAGGGGTGACATTGTGCTTTTTGTAGTTCATCCTGAGGCTGAGACCAAGGTCTTTGAATCTTCAGGGATTGTTTGGAACTTGGCACTATGCAGTGAGGGATTCCTATGACCCTAGTCAAGTTTGGAGAAATTGTAAAGAGCTTCCTCTGTTTCCTCCTAGGTGAGGCTGTCCAGGAATTGCTAGAAAAGGCTCTTTGCAGAGATAGACAGTTGTGGTCCTTTCATGTTCAATTACCGTATATACTCGAGTATAAGCTGAGTTTTTCCGGCACAAAATTTGTGCCGAGTTCGGGTTTTGTGCCAGAAAAAACTCGGCTTATACTTGAGTGTATACGGTAGTTGCTTTTTGGGTTTCAGGGCGTCTGGAGTTAAATTCATAGAGTCTCCATTTGCTCATCGTGAGACCTTAGTGTCCCCATGTGTTCTCTTCTTCTTGGTTTACTTGGTGTCTGTGAGCACCTGTGCTGTTGCTTACTTTTTAGGCAGCTCTAATTGGCTACCAGGGTGAGCCCTGAGGTGCTTCCTGCAGCAGGCTGCTTCTCCGCCAGCCAGCGGCCTTAGCCTCTGTGTTTGCAAGTCAACTTTTTTCCTGTGTGATTCTGGGGCAGATGTTGGCAGGCTACAGAGGCTGTCTGCCACGGTGGGGCAGGCTAGAGTAGGAGTTTCTGTTCCCAGGAAAGAGATTCATGCAAGCTTTTGTATGTGGCTCTCACAGAGATAAGTGGCTGAAAAACCAAATCAAACCAAAAAAACAAAAAAAAAAACACCTGTTTTATTTCATGGTATGCTCAAACCTGTAGTTAAACTTACACGGCACGTTTAAAGTATGTTGGTAAAATAAAGTAAATTAAACAATATACGAACTGTGTTTTGAACTTCTTTTGAAAATAATTTGATTAATGGTATTTAAACATTTTTGTGGCACACCTGTGAGCCTCTCATGGCACACCGGTGTGCCGCGGCACATTGGCTGAAAATCACTGCTGTGGAGGTGGAGGGCAGGTTGTTTGACCTCTGGATTGCCTGGCTGAGTGGGGGGTTTGGCTCACCGCCGAACATTTAGAGAGAGTGTCATACCTCAGATTCCTAGCCGGGGAAAAGATCAAAAGTCAAAATGTAAAGCACGGTTTCTGCTGACTACACGTAGCTTTAACACCATCTTCATCTTAAACCATTGTTAAGTCAGTTGAAGGCTTACGGGATGAGGTATAGGATGGGGTGTATATGAAGCAGTTTCACAGAAAGTACTTATCCTTTCTGGATAGAGTATCCTGCTTTTTTCTTTCTCGTGAAATTCTTGGTAGGCATCAACTTGTTGAATTGATTTCACCTTTCACTAGTAGACCTCCCTGGCACTGCTGGGTTTGGCTGCAGAAGTCCTGTAGATCGAGTGAGTTGCACAGGAAGATCGTTGTAGAAGGGGGACTTCTGACTGGATGTTAGAGAACGGTGGCCAGGGTGACAGTGGCACCTGTGCTGGCCCAGTTTGCGCTGCCTTTGTGCTTCACCAGGTGCAGCGGAGGGGCCTGGAAACACAGTGGTGGTCAGCAGGAATAGGCCACTTGTATGTGGCATCAGTATAACTGCCAAAGAGGCACCTCTGTCTGTGCACGTGTTTGCACGGTCATTCCTCTGGGGCAGGAGCCTGTGGCTGAGACCAGCTCATGTCTCGGGTCCACCAGGGACTGCTCCTGGGGCCGGTGCCCACATGTACTTACTGTGGCTTATTTACTATCTTACATCAAGACTTTTGCTTCAACATCGCCAAATTCTGATGTCTACAAAATGTAAATGTGCTGACATTTAGTGATACTAGTGAAACGGGGCAGGCAGAAGCTGTTTCACGCTTGACATGAAGTGATAAAAGCTGAGAATATTAGGAATATTGGTGGACCCTGCTCACTGGGAGACAGCTGTTCATTTTAACTGTGTGCATGTGATCATTTGTCAGAAACGAGTACTTGTCTGGGGTCAGACTGTGATGGGTGGGGATTCGGGAGAAATTTATCAATTCCCTGAGACTGTGGTCACCCCAGGGACCAAGAAGCAGTCCTGTCATGTACAACCCGTGTCCTCGGACAGGCTAGGTGCCTCTCAGCCCAGGGAGGCTCAGCATCTCCTGGGCTTCGGGGGCAGATGTCAGCAACCAGGACTGAGAATCATTGCTCTAAACTAGATCCCCCATGCTGCCTCCAGAGCTGCCCCTCTGTCCTTGGTAACAGTCACATTTTCCCTGGTGTCTTTGTTGATCTGTTTGTTTCCCGCCCTGGTAATTTGTAACATAAGGATAGCTTTGTCTCTGTGAATTAGACTCTGAGCCTTGAAGGTTGGATTGCTCCAGATGATTCTCTCAGGGTTGTACCCCCACCCCTGCCTCGTGGCTTTCTCCCCGTCACTGTCACCTTCACACTAGCCTTTGGGGGACCACCCTGTGGTTTCTTTCACCCAGGCTGAAGCACACCTCTCTTGTTTTGAATCTTTACACAGCACACCTGGGATCCTAGGTCAGGGCACCATCTTACTAGAGACGATCGCTTACTTGCATTTGGAGGCCAGCTCGGGCCCTGCCTTCTCAGTGACTGAGCGGATGTGGAGTGTGACATGCCTGAATTCGAGGCTGGCTCTGCCATCTTTCCAGTGGGCATCCATCCATCTGAGCCTTGGTTTCTTTACTTGGGGGGGAGGGTAATATGTGGGTCACTATGAAAGTTTGGAGGCAGACTGTGTTTGGTCTATTATTTCATTTCCAACAAACACAGACAATAGCGCCCTTCCTGATTCACTCGTGAAAATTTCAACTTGCTTGGCTTATTGGTGGGAATTGCTGGGGGATGGAGGGCTTTGTTTGTTTATGTCTATGCAGATTTTACCTTTCTTGATTTCTGTGGATCTCAGAACTTTCGTACTGTCCCATGCGTGATGCAGTAGTGGCTTTGCTCCATGCCAGTGCTGACCAAACTCAGTTAATATCAGTTGTTATTCTTGTACCCACAGAGGCCTCCAGATCCCTGGAATCTGCGCTGCGTAGAGCCACAGGAGAGGCAGGAAGGCTTGTGCTGTCCGTGTCCTGCTCACTCCTGTTTTCCTGTCTAAAGGCCCATTTCTTCTCTAGATGACTCCACTTACCCGTACCATGAGCTGGGAGGACGACTGGGGGCCTTTCTGTCCCCCCTATGCCCAACACAGCACCTAGTACCTGGTGGTTGCCCAGCAAGTGTTTTTTGACTGGCAGAATGTGCCAGGACATTTTAGTGCTCCCTGTCTCCTCACAGAGAAGCAGCCCACACCCATGAGATTAGGCTGGTGGAAGGTGGGGGTAGAGGTGGGGACTGCCTGGGAGCAGCAGAGCTGTGGACTGGCAGGGGTACCAAGGGAAGGGCTAGGGATTCACTAAGGACAAGAGGTAGCAGGAAGGTTCTGGCCCAGATGCCCCCATCTCCTGGGCTGCTCAATAACCAGCAGGTCCCTTCACTCTCCATGGGCACTGGCCGAGTGCTCTGAGGATGCTGACAACTCTGCTGTCAGCCTGATGCCTCTGTCAGCTGCTCTGTTGTCCACTGAGGACATTGGATGCAGAAGAGACAACAGTCTCAAAGAAATCAGGTCTTTCAGAGCATAAGTTATGTTTGAAATTTTGCTTGGCTCCTGAGCCCAGTTTGGTGCTCACAGAGGACTGTGAAGCACCACAGTGAGATGGAAGAGTGATCAGGGAGGCCTGCCAGGCTGTAGCAGGCAGGGGGCCTCTGGAAAGGGGTTCTGAGTTGTTCTAGAGGTCTGCAGAGTGAGACGGGGCAGGCTGGAGAGGCTCTCATGGGATGAGGCGTCTTGGAAGTTGGCGATGTCATCGTGGGAGCAGAAGAGGGGTGTGTTTGGAGGAAGAAGGGGAAAAGAGAGTTGGTCAGGGCTGGATGGTAGATGGCCATTGTTCCAGAGGCTCTTGAGAGTAATTTCGTTAGCTTGGCCTGACGCGGGAGCCAGGGACGCCTGGAAAAGAGAGAATAGAGAGGTGCCAGGGCCTTCCACGGAATTCACAGGACTCACAGCTGCTGAGTAGGAGCAACCTTCCTTAAGGTCGCTGTGGGGCAGGCAGGCAGCATAGCTGAAGTTGGGAAGTGCAACAAGCTCATTTCAGGCTTTTACTGATGGCTTTGTAGACGCGGGTCTCTGTAACCCTGGGTTTCTGTTTCTGTTCTTCTCAGGATGATCAGGGGTGTGAGACAGAACCCACACATGCCCCTTGGGACCTGGAGCTCCACACGCCAGGCAGAGCCCACTGTGCCTCCCGCAGTCTGATACAGTCCTGTCCTGAGGGACTTGACACTGAGTGCCATGCTACGTCCTTGAGATGGCTTATAGCTCATTAAAAAAAAATGTGATGACTTTTAGTTTCTATGACACCTTCTCATCTGTGTTCTTCCTGTGTGTTAGGGATATTTTTTTTGGGGGGGGGGGCAGTTGTCTCTGTCCCATGTTCTGAGGATAGAACAGAATGTTCAGGGCTATTCTTGTCTGCGTCTGAGGACTAGGGAGCCCTGATTCTGTCACACAAAAGCTGGTCTTGGGGTGGCTCAAGTGTGGACCCTTGGAGTTGACTCCCAGCCTGTCATAGGGTGGCGTCTGACTTGTGTGCTCTGTTTCCCTGTTTCCCTGCTTATACTCAATAGGGATCTCCTTGCATGAGGAGTGAATGAGTTAATGTAACTAGAACTAGAGTGGTGTGTGCACACAGTAATGGTGTAAAGTTGTTCTCTACCATCCATCACTGCTCGTCACCGCTCACCACTGCTCACCCATCCACCACTGCTCCGCTCACCCCTTCACCTCCGCCCACCCCTTCTCCGCTCACCGCCACTCACCACTACTGCTCACCCATCCACCACTGCTCCGCTCACCCCTTCACCACCATTCACCACCATTCACCACTGCTCTCTGTTCAGCACTGCTTACCACCACCACGGTTATTTATTTGGCTGTTAGACTTTTTCTCTGACTAAGCCTTGAGGGTTTCTCTCAGCTGTGCTCTCCTGGTTTTTTGTCTTTCGCAGATTTTTCTAGGGAATTTTCTGGTAAACTGAGTCTAAGCATGCAGATACATTGGTAATGAGTTGAGAGAAGTTTGGACATCAGCCTGAGCCTAGAGAATTGGGGAAGATTGTGGTGTGTTCTCGGGTACATTACTGACAAATTATGGGAACTTTCAGGGAAAATTCATGCTTTCCTTTTTAAATGCAAGGCAATACAACTACTAGGCAGATGATGATAAAGGAGTTGATTACACCTGAGTTGCAGGTGTGTACATGCGTACATATGTTTATACCATGCATGTATATATGGGCATGTGTCACTAGCATGTAACAATACATATGCACATAACGTGCACTCACATGCATGTGGACACCACATCATGCTTATACATGCATGCGCACACATACATGTTGTGCTCAGTGTTTTGTATACATGTGTACACATAATGTGTGTTTGCATGTATGCAGTAACATCGTGTGCATTTGAATTTGTGTGTGAATCATACATTGCATGCATGTACATACGTATACCTATGTTTCAAGATGAACCTTTCCCATGCAGCTGTGCCTGGAGAAAATCTGGAAGTGTTCAAAGGCCTGGTCTGAGACAACATCCGCCTTCAGGGCAGGGGCCCACATGGGTTGCATTATATTTTTATTCTTTCATTTATTTATTTTTTGTTGGCTCAAGTTGTTTCAAAGTTTTAACTTCTAATGTTTTCTCTTATTTTAAATCCCAGAATCAGGTCTTGAACAGAAGCAAGTTTTCTGTTATGCCTCTCACTTTGATTAGCTTAATGCATTAAATTAATTGTCAGGTTGTGTGGAATCAAGGCTTCTTAAAATGAAAACTGTGTCGCTAGAAAAATTGATGCAAGATCAAAAATGGAGGATTGTCTCATTGAGGAAGCAGAGAGGTGGCCTGAATACAAATCTAGGGCTGCTGACCTGAGTCCGGCACATGATGTGCTGCTCTTCTTGTCTTAACCTAGGAAGGGCCCCCAGGACTCCCACACCAGTAGCCTCTTTTTGTTAGTGTTTTTAAATGTATCTCCTTTTAAAAAATCGTCTTAGTTATAAGCAAAAGCAGCCCCCTGCAAGCTAGCTTGAGCAGAGAAGGGAAATTATTGTGCAGATACGAGAGTGTCTCACGTTACTGAGAGGAGGAAGGTGGCTGGCCACAGAGGCCTGAGAGCCAGGACCTGGAACCGGCATGGACCAGAGTGGCCACAAGTCAGTCTCAGCTCTGCTTCCCCTGGTCAGGTGACGGCTCTCTCCTCTCTGCAGAGAGGGTTCTTTGGCTCAGGACTCCTCTGTTTACTTGATGTGAATTCAGCCCAGGAGACCCAGTCTCCTCTTTGAGGAAACCAAATGTGTGTCACTCTTGGCATGAGCTGTGGGGGTGTGGCCTGCAGTCTGTGTGTGTGGTGGGCAGTTCTTCTTACAGGCAGCGTGGTTTCATAGGCACAGGGAGGAGGGCCTTCTGTTTTCATGGGGCCTCAAGTGTCAGAAGGCATTTTATTCACATCTCTGGCAGTGGTGCTCACACTGATTTAGAGGATTGAGATGTGGTAGGGGAGAGACCAAGGTGGCAGGTGGTCTGCGCTCAAGGCTGACTTGGAATCACTCTTCCCTTGCTGGGCTGTGGTTTGTCCTTGTGGGAGTGAGGATAAAGAAGAGGGAAGTGGGGAAGGTGGCTGAGTGGCAGCAAGCAGGATTCTGCTGCTGGGGTTCTGGCTCTGCTGTTGGCCTGCTGTGACCAACCTAGAGGGCAGGCAGCACCCCAAATTCCAGGCTCTGGCTCTGGCCTCCTCCTGGGCTGTCAGCCAGCACAGATGCGTGCACCCAGTAAAACAGTGTGCCTTCACGTGCTTCCGGGACAGTCTCATTCCATTCTGCATCTTGTTCTGGGCTCTGTTGCCTGTTTACTGTCAACTAGTGACCGGGTGAACAGGGCAGGGGTGGTGATCTCAGGCCTTCTGTCCGCCCTTCTTCGTGTGTATACGTGCATGGGGCTTTCTGTACACGTTTTCTGTCTTGAGGGCTCTATGTCCATATTGTTTGGGTGGAGAGAGGGTTAGAACTCATAGCTGGGGTCATTGAGTCTGCCTGGCCTGGATAGCTCTGTTTATGCCGGAGCCACCTGGCCTGCTCTGCCAGCGGCTGGCAGTCAAGCTTAGAGAGTAGGGCTGTTGAAAATGGGTGCACTTTGTTCTCTTCTTCTAGGGCTCAGTCTTTTTTGTACCCGTTTTTTCTTTCCTTCTTTCCTCCTTGATTCAGGATTCCACATGCCCAGTACCTGTGTACCATCCATATCTGGTGCCTCAGGGTGTAGCTGCTCCCAGTGAGGGGCTGTTACTGGGAACCAGCTGTGGGGAAGGGTCTAGGGGCCAGGCAGACACAGTAGAATACTCACCCTTCTGTCAGGGGCAAGAAGCCTGCACAGCACAGCCAGCACTGTGGGCGACAACTGGGCAGACATGATGCTGTGGCACACTGTCCCGTGCAAAGTGCCAAAGATGGGACGGGTCATTACTGAATTGGGCTTTAGGAGCAAAAAATGTCTCAGGGCTGACAGTGCTGTGACTTGCCTCAAGGCAGACGGCATCAAACACTCTTCCCACGGCCTTCAGTGCCCTGGGAGTGTTATCAGCCTTCTGTGCCTGACTGAAGAGTCCATGGGCTCTGTGAAGGTGCTTTTAGGGGAGTAGTCACCAGGTAGCCAGATGTGCAGTGTGGAGCTCTAGGGTGGGCAGGAGGCATGTGTCAGGTTCTGCCCTGGCTCCCTGCTGTGGCCCAAGGCAAGTGACTGGACTGCCTTTTTGCAGACTAACATCAACGTGTGTGTGGAGTGTCTGACTCACAGGGTGAGGCAGTGGGTGAAGGGCCTCCTTGTTGGAGTGAGAGCCACTGCACTTGCTCCCATCGTGGGCACGGGTTCCCATTTTAAGGAAAGCTGTGTTCCCTGTAGTTTGGCGCCGGCTTTAGTTGGAACTGGGGAGCCCTGCTTTCTTAGCAATGTCCCTGGTAATCTGAAATTCCTGGAAATAGGCCTAAGTGATGCCTTTTGATCATACTGAGGGTCAGGTTTTGAGTTCACTTTTTCCCAGTGTTTTCATGCCTCATTGTAGGGCAGAGCTAATTATTTCTCTCATCTCTGCTGTCAACTGGTGGTTGACAAAATGTTCAACCACCAGGGGTTCAAAATGTTCCTTGTGCAGGAATATTTCCAAGTGAGTCTTCCTCAGTCAAATTCGGTGAAGCATTTGAGGGTAATAAACAGACAGACATTCCGTATTATTATACCTCTTTATCTTGGAAAGGATTATTTTTAAGTGGTAGTGAGGTAGGAGAGGCTACTTAGTAGGGACAGGGGGTTGGGTTGAGCCAGGCACTGCAGTGACACGGAGAGGGGAAGCAGTGGTGCGGTGGCAGAGTGGCCGTGCAGTCCCACCATAGCCTGGTGAGTCCTGGAGACAGCATCTTGAGCTGGGACAATGCGGCTGACCCAGATGTGCCCTCAGCTCGCCGTTGAGTCTGGTCTATAATAGAATATTAAGAGAAGCTCTTGGATCTTTGTGATGATGCCATGGCATAGCATTGTTGACAGTGAAGAGGGACAGTTAGATACTGTTTGGGGATGAAAGCCTATTTATAAGGGCTTTACTTTTTAAGAGCAGCTTAAGGCTCACAGCACAATTGAGTGGAAGATACAGGGCATTCCCACTCCCTCTGATACAGGGCGTTCCCACTCCCTCTGCCCAAGTGCAGCCTCCCCGTTACCAACATCCCCCTCCAGACTGGTACGTTTGTTACTGTCCAGGAGTCTACATGATGAACCACTATCACACACGTCCCTCAGTGCATGTCTCTGTGCTGTGCAGATACGGGTTTACACAGGTGCTCAGGCATAATGCAGGGATACTGCAAGTTTGGTTCCAGACCACAGTGGTAAAGCCATTGTTGCAATAAAGCAAGTCACATGAATTTGTTGATTTACCAGCATATGTCAAAGTTATGTTTATACTCTGTTATAGTCTGTTAAGTGTGCAACAGCATTATGTCTAAAAAACCAACATTCATACCTTAAGTAAAAAATACTTCATTGCTAAAAATTGCCAGTGATCATCTGAGCCTTCAGCCAAGAGGGTCTTGCCCTGGTGTTGAAGGCTACTGACTCATCAGGGTGGTGTTTGCTGAAGGTTGGGATGGCTGTAGTAATTTCTTAAAATGAGATAACGATGAAGTTGGCCACATTAATTGATTCTTCCTTTTAGGAAAGATTTCTCTATAGTGTGCAGTGCTGTTTGATGGCATTTTATCCATGGGAGAACCTCTTTCAGAATTGGGAGTCAATCTTCTCAAAGCCTGCCTCTGCTTTATCAACTAAGTTGATGTAATGTTTTAAATCCTTTGCTGTGATTTCAACAATGTCCGTAGCATCTTCACTAGGAGTTTATTGCTTTTCAAGAAACCACTTTCTTTGCTCATCCATAAGAAGCACCTCTTTATCCATTAAAGTTTCATTATGAGATTGTAGCAGTTCAGTCACATCTGCAGACTCTGCTTACAATGCTAGTTCTTTTTTTTTTTTTTTTTGCTGTTTTTGGCCAGGGCTGGGTTTGAACCCACCACCTATGGTATATGGGGTAGGCACCCTACTCCTTTGAGCCACAGGTGCCATCCTCCAATTCTAGTTCTTTTACTGTTTCTACTACCTCTGCAGTTACTTCTTTCTCTAAATTCTTCTATCCCTTGAAGTCATGCATGAGACTCAGAATTGGAGTCAACTTCTTCCAAACTCTTGTTAATGCCAATATCATGACCGCTTCTCACGAATCATTACTGGCATCTAGAATGGTGAATCCTTTCAGAAGGTGGCTTTGACTGTTATGGGGCGAGATTAAGGACTACCAACTCAAATTAGAATTTCAGAATTCAAAAGGAGTCTTTTATTAACCACAGGGCTATCTCAGCAAAGTCTAAAGCAGATTATGTGAGAGAGCATTGAGGGGTCTGCAGTTGGGGGTTTTTCTAGTCTGAAAGTTGGGAAAGGGCCAAACAGGGGGGCTGAAAGTTAGCAATTAGAAGCAAAAAGAAAGTTGGCAAAAGAAGCAGAAAGCGAGCACGGGGTCACGATGACCCCTTTTACAGAAGCGAACCTTGCAATTTAGCAGTTTAGCCAATAGGTAACATAAAGGGCAGTTAGATAACAATAAGGTAACATAACACAGATCTAGCAACTAATGGATAAATAGAACAATTTGTCACAGCACTCAGCTCATTAACTCTGGTGATGACAGTTCTTGGCCCATCAGTTCTTACCTTGTCCTGTTCTGGCCTGATCCAGACTGATCTAAGAGTAATGGTACTTGGCATCGTTTCATTTACCGTTTTCCCCTTTCTCCTACCTGGGGGGTGGTGTGAGGCCGTTTTGAGGCCCCCGGCATCCATCTTATGGGGATGATGAGGCAGCTGGCACCCATGAGGCTGCTGGGACCCATCTCATGCCAGATTCATCAGAAGATTCTTATGAAATGCATTTCTTAAATAATAAAAGTTGAATGTTGAGATTATTCCTTGATCCATGGACTGTGTTAGGAGGCATGACAACAGTATTCCTCTCCTTGTACATCTCCATGAGAGCACTCGGGTGACCAGGTGCACCATCAGTGCATCTTCTTGAAAGACCTCTTTTTTTCTGAGAAGTGGGTCTCAACAGTGAGCTTAAAAACATTCAGTAAACCATACTATAAACAGATGTGCTGTCATCCAGGCTTCTTTGCTTCATTTATAAAGCACAGGCACAGTAGATTTGGCATAATTCCTAAAGGTCCTAGGATTTTCAGGATGGTTAATGAGCATTGGCTTCAACTTAAAGTCACCAGTTGCCTTAGCCCCTAACAAGAGAGCCAGCCTGTCCTGTGAAACTTTGAATCCAGATATTGACTCTTCCTCTCGAGCTATGAAAGTCCTACATGGCATTTTTCCCCAATAGGACACTGTTGTGTTCATAATGAAAATCCATTGTTGAATGCAGCCACCTTCATCAACGATCTGAGCTACATCTTCTGGATAACTTGCTGCAGCTTCTCCATCAGCATTAGCGGCTTCACTCTGCACTTTGAAATTGGGACAACATCTTTCCTTAAACCTCATGAACCAACCTCTGCTACCTTCTGTAACTTTTCTGTAGCTTTTCTTCTGTAACTTCCTCACTTCTTTCAGCCTTTGTAGAATTGAAGAGACCTAGAGCCTTTCTCCGGATTAGGCTTTGGGTTAAGGGAATGTGTGGCTGGTTTGATCTTCTGTCCAGACCATTATACCTTCTCTATATCAGTAACAGACCTGTTTCATTTTCTTGCTGATCATGTGTTCATTGGCGTGTGAGCTTTTGATGTCCTTCAAGAACTTTTCCTTTGCATTTGCAACTTGACTAACAGGCATGGGAGACCCAGCTTTCAGGTTGTCTTGGCTCAGTTAGCTTAGTTGTTTCTAGCTTTTGATTTAAAGTGAAAGATGTGTGACTCTTCCCTTCCCTTGATTAGAAGCCACTGTAGGGATATTAATGGGCCTAATTTCAATATGTTGTGTGTGAGGGAATAGGAGGCCTAAGGAGAGGAGAGAGGGAACAGCTGGTCAGTGGAGTGGTTATAACACACCCAGTTATCATTTAAGTTCTCGATGCTACATGGACGTGGCTCATGAAGCCCCCAAATTATCACAATAATAACATCAAAGATCACTGATCACAGATCACTGTAGCTATGTTTTTCAACCTTTTTTATCTCACACCACACTTTGACCTGTAGTTAAACTTCCCTGGCCACTTAAATTACATTGATCAAATAAGAGTCAAAACAAAACAAAAGAATACACTTTAACTGTGCTTTGAACTTCGTTAAAAAATAATTCAATTAATGATTTTTAAAAATTTTCTTGGCACACCTAAGATCCTCTCACAGTACACCAGTTGAAAATCACTGCTGTAACAGACACAATAATCGTGAAAAAGTTTGAAGTACTGTGAGAATTACCAAAATGTGATAGACAGGATATGAGTCCATCTTGCTGGAAGAGCAGGGTCGCCACAAATCTTTACTTGTAAAAAATGCATTATCTGTGAGGCACAGTAAAGCGAAGCATTATGAAGCAAGGCCTGCCTGAGGAATGAAAGTTTTGCATTGTGATATTTGGCATGGTATGGAATTGTTTTCCTGCCCTAAAAATCCTCTGTGCGCTATCTGTTCATCCTTCCCTCGCCCATCCCCTGGCATCTGCTGATCTTTTCACTGTCTCCATAGTTTTGCCTTTCCAGAATGTGATACTGTTAGACTCATACAATAAGTAGCCATTTCAAACTGGCCTCTTTCATTTAGTAATCTGTATTTAAGGTTCCTCCACATCCTTTCACGTTTGATAGTCATTTCTTTCTAATGCTGAATGGTATCCCGTTGTCTGCGTGGATCACTGTTGTTCATCCCTTCACCTGGGTCCTTTAAGATAAAGCAGTCTTTAGCAATTATGGATAAAGCTGCTGTGACCATTTGTGTGCAGGATTCTTTCTTAATTTTACTGTTTGAACATAAGTCTAACATTTATTTAAGGGGAAACAATAAATTGATTTACATTTGTGATGATCCCCCTAGTTGTGTGTGCAGGGTTTTGTGTGAATACGAGTTTTCAGCTCCTTTGGGTAGATTCCAGGGAGTGTGATGGCTGTATTATAAGTGAACGCTTAGTTTTGTAAGAAGCTACCAAACTGCCTTCCACAGTTTCCAGGCCTGTTTTGGCAAGGGTGGACTGAGCCTTCCTGGGCAGCCGCCTCTGTTTTAGTCCCCTCAGTGCCACCAGCTGCAGGGCCACCAGAGGAGCACAGTAAGGCTCCTCCTCCCCAGAGCCCTAGCCTGGCTCCTTCTCTCCCTGGCCTCAACTTTCTCTGCCTTCGCCCTACAGGGACCGGCAGGCAGGTCGGTCCCCACGTGGCCTCTCAACCTGCTGGGGAGCCCCATCCCAGTCTTCTTACCCCGCAGGACAGGGTTGAGGGGGCACCTCCTCTGGGATACCTTTGCTTTCACACTTCCTGATTAAAGGAAAAACAAAAAATTCTTCATGCAGGAACAGACCCAATAGTGAAATGAACCCCAGGAACCTGTTACCTGCTCTGACCTCATCAGTCTGTGGTGAGTCCTGCCCTGCCCATGGCCCCTCAGGAGTCACGTTATTTTAAATATATATTTTAGTGTGTATCTCCCTAAAAGATAAACTCACAGGACTGTAAATCATACCTAAGAAACAGTGAGCAAGTTTCTTAATATCTTTGAATTAGTGTTCAAATTTCCATTTGTTTCATAATTGTTATTCATGTATTTCAGAGGTTTTTTTCTTAATTCAGGATTCACATAAGGTTGCTTATTGTGCTTGATTTACACAACTTTCAGGTCTTCTAAAAGTAGAGTTTCCTCCTTTCTTTCTTGCTTTGTGTCATTTTCTTGGTTGGTTTTTGCAGTTTTTTTGTTAAGGGAGCAGGGTTTTTGCCTCCTGGGTTTTCAGTCTGGATTTTGTGGATTGTATCCTCCTGGTGTAGCTTTACATGTTCCTCTGCTAACTTTCAAGTTCTATCCACAGGCTAGAGTGCTTCTAAAGAGAAAAACTCCTCATCCACCATCTGTTTACCTAGCGGTACTGCCCTTGTGGGAAAGATAATACTCACTTCCGTTCTTTCCTTTCATTCAGCATTTCCAGTCAGTGGTGACCAGAACGGGTTTTTGTTTGTTTGGTTTTGTATCACTCTGAACTCATTTGTATTCAGTTTATTCCAGTTATTATTCTTATTAAGGTTCAAATTATCCCAGCTTTGGTCAGTGACAGCTCTTGAGGTGGCCCCAGGGCCTGTTGGTCTGAGCCCTCTAGCCAGCAAGTCCTATGTTGCTGTCTGGTAAGACAAGGTCTCCAGGACCACACTGTCTGTTCCTGCCCCAGGCCTGGGGTCCCCTGTTTCCCAGAGCCTCCTGGTTGCTTGTGCTGAGAAGTGGTATTTGCAGATCTCCACGGGGGTTTGGGACAGTCTGTTCTTTCTGTTCCTTCCCTGTGCTCCTGGCGCCTGGCTGGCTCTTCCCCAGTATCTCTGCCATCAATTGCATCACTAGCCTTGGGTCTTCTTTGTTAGCTCTGGAGCCCGGGTCTGGGAGTGGGGCCTGGGTAGTGTGTTTTTGGAGCTTCAGCCTCCAGCCTGAGTCCTGCCATGTAGTTGAATGGCCTGAGTTGAATCAGGCCTGCAGGGGCTGCAGGGAGTCTCGCTAGCCCTCACCAGCCTGTGTTTTAATAAGGTTCCATAGTCATCGTGTCAACTGAACTCGCCGTGCCTCTTCTCAGTGTTCTACCCAGTTAGTCCCAGGTGGTGTATAGGGAATCTGGCAAAAACAGCTCTTGCACAGATGTTTTTAGGTCTTGACCCACCTCGTGGATGCCACCTGCTCCCGTATCAGCTGTCTCCAAGGCCATTCCTCAGAAGGATGAGTTCTCTCTGTC
Organism: Loris lydekkerianus; assembly: GCA_963574355.1. Classification (NCBI taxonomy): domain Eukaryota; kingdom Metazoa; phylum Chordata; class Mammalia; order Primates; family Lorisidae; genus Loris; species Loris lydekkerianus. The sequence goes on from CAUYPK010010588.1 coordinate 17,434, forward strand.
AGGGGTGTTATCTCCCGAAGCTGCCAAGATACAAACCCTTTTGGTGCCTCAGCCTTATCCTTGTATCCCAGAAGTCTCTGCTGGGAGAATGCTGTGTTCCGTGTCTAAGAGGAGTGCACACAGCTGTTCCCTCTGGCGTCACTTGTGCCAGCTGGACACCAGGTGGCACTGCGTCAGTCCTCACAGCTCAGCTCCATCCTGACCCTTCCCTCCACAGGCCTCAGGGACAGGAGGAAGAGCTTCCTTGGCACCAGCTGAAGACCTTGCAGTGAAGTTCCTTCTGGGGTTGTGGCCCCAGGCCATCACACACAGCCAGATAGGGCTCAGTCTCAGGGTATGCCATGTCATCACAGCTCCACCCACAGTTAAAATTCACAGTGACTTCCTTAATTGTTTGACAGGCCAAGTGGCTTATACACAAATTTTGATGTGGCCAGAAATTGGCTGATCCATCCCCAGGTTTACCAAGGGCCTTCCTTAGGATGCCCTGAGGACTTCTCTGTGGTACTGCCTGCTGCCAACCCCTTTCCTGATGGGCCCTAGGAAGGGATGAGTTTGAAGCAGTTAGCTGGGGTACATGTCCACTTCCAGCTCTTCCCACTTCACTACTAGAGCTTTGGTCCTCCACATGCCTGCCATGTCAGCACAAAGGTCAGTGAGAACATGCGATCATCCAGCAGCTCACGGGACCACACTTGAGAAGCGCTGCCGTAGCCCAGCGTGGGGACAGGCTGTAGCCTGGAGGGAGCGCCAGCAGCACCTCCGCTTTGTTGTCCAAGCCTCCTCCCCACTTGTCCCTTTGACCGCCTCCTTCTCTTTCTCATTTGTTTCTGCATCAATCCTGTTTCAGCCCCCAGGTTCCTGTTTCCTTTTGTTCATCACTGTTCTGAAGGGTTGCATCTTGGATTAGGAGAGCTCTACCACTGTTTTGGAATAGTTGAGGTTCAGTGTGAGGAGTGGAGGAGTGCGTACTTGCTTTTTTGCAGAAGGAGACCAAGGCCCAGGGTCTTTCACAGTTCTGGCAGATATGCTCCTTCAGGGGAGTTCTGCTCACGATGGTTAGATATCATGCAGGTGTGTGTACTGGGTATGTGTGTGTGGGACATGTGTGCATGCCCATCCTGGACGAGCGTCACGCTGGGGGAGATGGCTTGCCATCGCCCAGTGTATTAGCAGCAGACTGTATCCCAGGCACTGCACCTGGTTCTTTTCCAGCCCCTGGATGCAGCCTTCACAGCAGCCTGCTGTGGGTGAGTGCTGCTGCAAACCCCACCTGCACAGACCCTGAACAGGGGACATTGAAAGAATCAGTAATGTGCTCAAGGGCACACAGCTGAACGAGGGAGGGCTGTAGAGTTTGAGCCCAGAGAGGTCTCCCACTCTGGTGTGTCAGCTCTCAAATCCTACAGTTCTGCCTTTCAGGACCAGGTTGGCTGCCAGAATACCATTTTCCCCACAAGTGGGTGGACAGGTGATCATTTCTTCCCTGGGGTATATTTGGTGAACTAGGGGTTCAATTCTTCTGTAGTTGGTTGGAAAATAAAGGGGCATAGTTTTCTCTTGAGAAGTTTATTCTCCATTCAACCAAGTTTTAAAGAATCTAATCCCCAAGTCCCGAGGCCTCCAAATCAGTAAGTAGATGTTTTATTGCTTTTATCTCCCTCCCCAGCCTGGTCTCGGTGACACGAGCCCGGGGAAGGTGTTCCGGGGCAGTCCTGTCTTAGTGTTTATCTTACAGATTTTCATTGTCCCCTCTTACCACAGTTTCCTCCCCTAGTTGTAAGGAAAGCAGAAAGAGTGCAGGAGTGGGTAAGGAGGGCTCTGTGTGCATGTGTTTTCCTCCAGAACATTTTAAAGTTCTCAGCTATTAACATTGCATTTATTACGTATATTTAGGACAGACCCACTGGTGATGCTCTGGGGATAAGCTGTGAGTCCGTGTGCATCTATATCTCTGCACACATGTGTAATGCATGTTTATATCCACATGCCTCCTGGGGTCAGCGTCTGCCCCGTGGAGTGCCGATGTCTCTGTGCAAAGCTGTGACTCATCATTCTCTTGACTGGCTGTTGAAGTGTCCCATGTCCCCTCCTTAATAATGTTTTTTTTCTGGGTTAGGTTGAATTGGTGTTGTGTAGTAGTCATTTGTTGAGAGATGGCTCTAAAGTCACAAGGCTGGGTTTAATCAACTAATCAGAACATGGGCCTTCAGACAGGGGGCAAACTTCAGAGTTGCTGTTTGGGAGGAAGCTCCACACTTACTTTACTGGCACTGTCACTGTTCAGAACGGTTGTTGAACCCAGCTAGTGGTCTGTGAGTTGAGTGAGAAAATTTCATTTGCCAACTTGTGCCCCCTGTGAGTGTCTGACCAAGAATGAAGGTACCAGGCTTAGTCACCCACCTTGTCCTGACTCTCAGCTCTGAGTGGTTGTCAACTATTTCCAAGTAAAGTGTGTGCCTTGGAGGAGGCTGTTGGCTTTGGGGCCCAGTCCATAAAGGGAGTTGGGAAATATTTTCAGTGGTCCCACCATCCTGGGCATACCACATTGTCTACACAAAGGACTGTTGATTATGTGAGTTTCAGGATTGTACCAACGGTGTGTGGGCGTGTGGTGTGTCTGCACAGTCAGGTTTAGGCCCTGAGAGCGGCCCCACAGTCCCTTTCAAGATGTGTCTTTTCACTTTGTCGTATTTGGTGTCATCTTCCCTGAGCCTATAGAGGCCTTTACTTCATTTCTTAAAAGTCTTTTATTTTTACTTCCTGGTTTTCTGTAATGGAGATGAAAAAAAACATACAAAGTAGCAGGTGTACTCATGTCCTCCTCCAGTATCTAGGCAATGGAAATGTTTTAATTTCCTTCTTCTGTCATCTTAGCCCCATAATGTGGTTTCTCACATCTATTAATACAATTTCGAAAATGACCCGGGTACTTAGCAGATGTCAGGCAGTAACCAAACCCCCAAAACCACCACATGGAACTCTCTAAAAATGTAACAACACCATTGTGTCAGTTTCGTAATCATTCTGTTCATGTGGTAAATTCCCCTTAGGCCTCAAAAGTCCAGCTTGCACCACGGAATTAAAGCCAGCGAGCTGAGAGTGATGGGCCAGAGGGGCTAATAATGTCACTCCCTGTCCTTCAGCCTAAGTGACATTTTAACCAGTCATATGCCCGGCTCAACTTTAAAAAGAAGTAAAGATGTTATCAGATCTACAGTGTCAAAAATTTTACCCAGCATGGAAGTAGCTGGAAATAAATTACCTCCTTGGAGTTCGTTTTATTATTTTCTTCCCTTTAATTTTGATGCATGTGTGGAGACCGCAGAGTAAGCTACCAACTCCTGAGCCTGTCATGTGTTGGTTGCTGGTAAACATTGCTGAAATAGTTGTCCCTCAACCGAAAGAGCCCTTCTGACCCAAACTGTGGTTCTAACTGGGCTTGTGACAAGCTGGCATGTCACCTTGTCACCGATGGTATGGTTAATGTTACCACAAACCAGAGAATACAATTATAAGGGTTCTCCCAAAATCTATCCATGGCATGAAAAATTTCCCTAGTTCTGTGTCCAAAAGTAACTGTGGCAGAGCTTAATGTGAGTTAACTCACAGCCTCTGGGGACCTGGAGGGGCCAGGCAGCAGTCCTCATTAGAGAAATCTAGAATGAAGGTACAGTATATTCCTGGTGTTTCTGAACACACTGAATTCTTATAGGTTCTTGGAGAAATAAAAGCCGTGGTTTTGGAAACCCCTGCTTGTCTTTAGTTTGAGTCCTTCTCGCAAATTCAGCAATGAAAATGAGAGTCACAGGTGCAGGTGGGATGGTGTTGCCCCATAGCAGTGAGGGTCCAGTCTGTCTGGGAATATGGCCTCTTCCTCTGAGAACTCAGCTGTGTGGTTATTAACTCAGGATTGTGGCCCTGTGTCACTGTGCTCTAAATCAGTCCTCTGAACACTGAAGATCACACTGTGCTGTCTGCACCACCAGCTGTTTTAAGAGTATTGGTCTCTTCCACCAAGCCAACTACAACCCACATTCATGTTTTGCTTTATTTGTTGATGAAGTTGGAAAGACTCCACATGACCTGTAACCTGGTCTTGGCTAAGCTGCTATTCTCTATTCTTGTCAAATGCAAAGGCTTCCCAAGTCTGGTTATGTGTTGGCTGCGAGAGACCGCCAAGTGTTTGAAAGTCAATAGCACACTGGAGTGTTTAAACATGGAGATGTAGTAATCCCTCACACAATTACAGAGCAGGGTCACTTTCCCCAAGTCAAACTGAGACGGGCCAGAGAAGGGGCAGCCGGAGAGAGAAGCAGGTTGCTAGTCACCCTCCCTGAGTGTTTGACAGGCACAATGTGTTTTAAAGGCAAATTGAATAAGGAGAGATGAAAGGTTTACTGCCTTTGGATTGTGAGCCTTTCAGCCAATGCTGTGTCTTAAATTTTGTATCTTGTAATATTGCGTCTTTGGGTAATGTCAGTAATACTGACCAAACCTAAAGCTGTACAAGGGGACAATGGCAGTTGTTCATCGGAGGTCATAGATGTTGGTGAGTAAGACAGCCTTGCATTTAGAGGGGGTTTGGTGGCTGCCCTTAGGCAATGAGAAAACTGTTAGGAAATGAAGCTTACCAGCACCTTTAGGTTAGATAGCTAATACTGACAGCATTTCCGAGGGTCCTCAGCTCTGACGCTGTGCTTGTTACTCTCTTCACAAGTGACATGTGAAGAAAGTCACATGTGTGTGCCGAGCACTTAGGGTAGAGTTTTAATTTCTCCTTCCTGCCTGTCTTCTCCGCCCCCCATTCCATGTTGACACACAAAGGTCCGTAGCTTCCCCCAAGCATGCAAGCTGGGTGGAGGCAACACACAGGTAATCACCCCACTGTGTGCTGAGGCTAGGGTACAGAGGGAGGGGTGCAGGGGGTCAGGAGAGAGGACACGGCACAGCCTGAAGAGGAGGGAGGGGCAGGAGGTCTTGTGCAGTGGAGACCCTCGAGTCGTACCTAAAGGACAGGGATTACCCGACCTGAGTATGTTGCTGGGTGGCTGGAGGCGGGGTAGCCTAAGCCAAGAGTTGGCAAAGGCAATGGGGAAGTTTCCTGTGGAGCCTGGTGGATATGGGAACATCCAAGTGGGGGCATGGCCAGGTTGCATGGCGGTGTGGGGGTGGGCACCTCTCTGCACAGTGCAGAGAGGGCCTGGTGAGGGGAGGGTGGAACTCACTGTGGTGAGGAGGGTAGAGACAGCATTGTGCCTGGAGACCCTGAGACCAGGGAACAGAGTGACTCTTCAGTGAAGTCATGAGGTAGGGGTTAGAGTTCAGGGTGGGTGGGTACGGATATATTGAGAGGTCTTGGGGTACAGGAGAGAGACCTCGCTCTCCTACCTCATGATGGTAAGAAATCAGAGCAGGAATGAGAATGGCACCCACCCGTCAGGTGGTCTCAAAGGAGCCGAGCGTCTGTAGGCCACCAGGCACACGTGGCCTCCGTGGCACACATTCCTGGGGCAGTGAGAGGCAGGGGTGCCCCCCAGGGTAACTGCACTAGTGCAGGAACCGCACAGCCAGCAAGCACTCAGGAGTTGGGACTCTCTTCCTCTTCAGGGCATGAGAGAGGAAGAGGGGATTTGTGGGGTTGACATTTGTTTCCAGGCCTCAACATTCCTGTAAAATGACAGCCTTATTGCTTAAGTAGGTGGTTTCCCATTCCTAGCGGCAGGTTAATTGGGGGGTGCCCCCCCCCCCGGTTTTGATAGACGTCAATAGCTTATATTACACCAGACCCTGGAGAAAATCCATTAAACAAGTGTTCTCTCCTGTCAGCACTGGAGGCAGCGTGTGACCAGATGCATCTTCCTTTCATTTGGGAAGAGTGACCTAGAGGAGCATGCCGAAACACGCGTGGGGCACATGCCAGTCATCACTCAGAGGCTGCGTGCCGAGCTAGCAGTGATGGCAGTGTGGTGTATTTTGGGCTCTCTCATAATTTTATGATGAGCTTGCTGTTCGTTTGTACTCTGTTTCTAATCTGGCTCATTAGGAATTAGCAAAATTTGTCTCTTGCTCAAAATAGATTGTTGCCAGGATGCAAAGCCAAATTCCAACTACAGATAGACTGTGAATTTTCTCTTTCTTAAGACTGTTTCTTCTTCCTGTCTCATAGCCTGTTTGCACTTGGGGAGAACTTCCACAGGCCTAGCTGGTTTGAGAGAGACGGTGTATCAAGTGTTCTGCAGTGACTGAACGCCTGACCCTGAAAGGGCTGCTGAGTTCCATCCCTCACTTAGCACCAGAGTGTGGGCTCTGAAGGGACCATAGGCTGTCCTTACGTCAGGCCCCAGCTAAGCAGAGCAGGCCTTGCCCCTGCCGTCTCCCTGGGGATTCCGGGCTTGGGCAGAACATTCTTGAGTGGGCATAGTAATAGGATCGCCATCTCAGGGCACCGCGTGAGCCATGCAGAGGGGTCTGTATGACCTTGGTGTTCTTGTTTGTAAAGTAAGGAGTGAGGGTGGACAATCCTGAAGTCCTCTCTTGTCTTTGAAACTTCCAATTAGCTGTTAACCACCACTGTGGAACTTTTTGGACCTAATATCTCAGGCACATGAAAATCTGTCAACTGTTTAAAAACCACTGTCATGTCACCAGCTGTTACCACCCATATCTTCCTTCTGTAAGCAAAACCTCTCTAACTGGTAGGGTTTTCAGGAATTGTTTCAGCTACCCTGCTCCACTGCCCCAGCAGCTGGGTACTCCTTGGTACCTCTTCAGTGCACCAGTGTGCCCTCTGTACATGGTGTAATGTCCACAGTAGTTAATGGCAGTGCAGAACACAGGGCCACTGTTGGTTTCCTCGTTAAGTAAATTAAGTGGCTCGAGAAGCATTTAGCCACGGGGTCTGGTGTTAGAAAGTGCTCAATAAATGCTCGCTCGGGGGCTGCTGTGCACTTGCTTAGGCCAAAGACTCCCTGTGCCCCAGCAGACTAGGAAGGGTCAGGGAGTCTGCTGTTTCCCCCACTGTTGGGTGGAGTGCTTCAAGGAACGTCAGCTTGACACAGAGGCAGTTTGGAGTTCACGGGGAGGCAGCCCGCATGAGTCACATGGTGTCAGGAACATGAGGTGGCCTTGGGCTAACACCTGTGTGTCCCTTGAGTAGAGAGCTTCCATGCGGAGCAGGAGGACAGGCAGCCTACAGCTGCCACCTGGCTGTGCCCACAGCGGGACTTCTACCCACTGAGTGTCTGGAATTTACACTCTAATAGGTTCAGAAATCTCAGCAACAGCTCCCGTGTGTTCAAGATCAAGCTTGGCAGACCATGGCTAAACCACTTTAATGAGTTTATGGGACACCAGTGAAGCAGCAAACTGGGTCGGGATGGAGACAGGGGTGAGAGGAGGGTGTGGGAGGGCAAGGGCTGAAGTTGGGAGGTGATGGAGGGCTGACCACACCCTTCCTAAGCCCCAGCCCCACTTCTCATGGCAGCAGAAAAGTGGAGGCTGAGCCCTGGAGGGATAGGAAGGCAGGGAGACCTGGCTGGTCCGGGTGTGGGGTCCTAGGCATAATCTGATTTGGGTCCCATTGCTTGCCTCAGAGTAGATGGGAAGGGGAGGCCAGGACCTCCCGCCCAGGAGTGGTGGAGGCACCTGGACTTCATAGGGAGAGAACTGCCCGACTCCTTTCCTGTGCAGGGGCTTGGTGGCTGGTGGCCGTCTGTCCAGCTGATACTGGGGAACTCGTGGAGCAGGGCAGGACAGTCTCATCCAACAGAGTCCTTGAACCCTGGGAAAGCCCACAGAGGTTGGGTCACTTGCTCCATGCAGCTTGATCCTATTTCCTCGTCCAGTTTTGCCAGTAGGACTGGGACTTGCTGGGAAATGAAAATTGGGAGCCCTAAGGAAGGAATGATTATTAGAGTGCAGAAGTGGAGCACAGCAGTGCTTCAGTGTAAAGGTGGTCTGAACTTTGCTTGAAGCAAGTAGAAGCCAGTGGTTGAAAGATTTAAACCAAGATTTAAAAAGTACTATTGTGAGCATTTTGTTGCAGAATAAGGGAACTGTATTAGGTGTTTCTCTTCTTTGTGAATCCCTCTAAGAGTATTCTCATGTCTGTTGCCTCCTTTTGCCTTGGAATTTGTTTCTTGAACAAGAAGGCAAGAATTTTCTTCTGCTGTTCTCCCCCCTCCCGCTGCAGAACTGATACACGTCCATCATAAAAGCACAGACGAGGAAGCAGAGACAGGTAACCAACGCTGTCAGAGTTCCTTCTAGGCTTTATTCCATTCAAGGTTTTTAAAAATATACTTGAGATGATAAAGTGTTGAGATTCTCCCCTCACACCCTACCCTGCCTTGAAAATGTTAACACTGTACCACAGATATTCTCACACAATCTGAGAAGTGTTTACTAACACTGTGTGGATACGTCCAGTCTACCTAGCTAATTCCCTATTGGTTGTTTAACTCATTGTGAGACTTTCTACGTAAACCTTTGGTGTATTTTCCATTATCTTAGAATAGATTTCAGAGAATGAAATTACAGGGTCAGAGAATTGGAGCATTTTTAAGGCTTTTGATAGATGTTCTCAGCTCTTTTCCAGAAAGTTGTGCCAGTTTACAATTAGAGCATAAGGCTCTCTTGTAGCACTGCCTCATTAGATGTTAACATTTGCAAATAAACTATTTGCTCATTGCCTGGGTGGTAGTTTTCCATTTCCATTTTGCTTTCTTTAATTCTCTAGAACTGTTTCCTGCTGGTGTTACCTAATCTCAGCCTGCTTTCCTCATCACTTTTTTTTTTTTAAATGTGTCTCACTGTGTTGCCCAGGCTGTGCTCAAATTCTGAGGCTCAAACCATCCTCCCTTCTCAGCATCCTTAGGTACTGGGATTATAGGCTGAACCACTGTGCTCCACAATGTATAGCTGCCTAATAAATGCATTGTGAACGACAACACATTGTTTGTTTTTGGTTAATATTTTCCCCAGACCTTTTCTACTCTTCCTTTACAAAGGAACTGACTTCATGTAGTTAAATTCTCATATTTTTGCTTCATGGTTTCCTCCCTTGCTTGTAAGCTTAGAAATGCCTTTTTCTTCTAGAAATCAGTTAAGTAATATTTAATTACATATTCTGATACTTGGTTTGCTTGCTTGATTTCAATATTTAACTCTCCATCCATCTGAATGTATTTCTTTTTTTGTTGTTTTGTTTTGTTTTTTTGAGACAGAGTCTCAAACTGTCTCCCTCTGTAGAGTGATGTAGCGTCACAGCTCACAGCAGCGATTCTCTTGCCTCAGCCTCCCAAGTAGCTGGGACTACAGGCACTCGTCACAATGTCTGGCTATTTTTTTTTTGTTGTTGTTGCAGTTTTTGGCCGGGGCCAGGTTTGAACCTGCCACCTCTGGTATATGGGACTGGCGTCCTTTTTGTGCAGTTGTCATTGTTGCTTTAGCTGGCCTGGCTGGATTCGAACCTGCCAGACTCAATGTATGTGGCTGGCATCCTACCCACTGAGCTATGGGTGCCACGTATATTTGGTATTTTTGAGAAGTGAAGGTCTTTAGGTGCTGAGGAGAAACAGTGATGAAACATGCCCCTGTCAGGCAGTTAGCTAGACAGGAGCAAGGGGGTGATGGATGTGGTTAGGTGATTTTGGTCTGGTTTGGGTCAGGCTGACCTGGGCTTTTATGGGAATGAGGCTGATTAAGACCTTGTTAGGTGGGCTGTTAGCAAGACCTTGCAGGTGGACTTTTTGAGAACAGTTAATTAAGACCCTGGGATTCTTCCAAAAAGCAGCTGATACTCCTCAAAGTTGTGTATAAACCCCAAACTCTGCTTTCCATGGAGCCTGCAGTTGTTAGGACGGGCCCAGCTTGCTATGCAGGTTGTTAATAAGCTTTTCATTTCTTTTTTTTGCCAAAGCTTACTTTGCTCTTTTCAGTTATTTCAGTGACCTCAGGCCAGTACTCTGCTCTAACACTATTATCAATTTTAAGATTCACCCCCATTTTGGAGGTGTTGAAAGAAAATAAACCACGATGATGGCATTTGGTGTTTGATCCTGACTCTGGTGAGGAGTGAGAACTGGTAGGAACAGTGTCCTGGACTCAGCATGGAGTTCAAGGGGTGAAGAGAAGTGCAGCCATTGACACCCACATTCCATTACTTAAAAATACAAAGTATTCCTTCTGCAGTGATTTCCAACGCGTGGCTTTCCCTGCGTTGCTCTTCGTTGCAGTCAGGAAGGAACTGTTCTCCAGCTTGCTTCGTCTCACTTCCCTTGGGCTGACAGAGAAACTCTGATCATCTGTGGTGCCTTCCATTTTTCTTTCTGTGAATCATCAGGCATGGGCCACAGAAGCTGTGGGAGTCAGGGTGGGAAGAGGGCACAGTGATCTTAGTGGTGGGCACTGCCACCCTTGTGGAGATGGGGGCTGGCACCTGGCGGGTCTGGCTTGCTTTGGGTCTGAGTCCTGTCTTCTTCATTGCTTGAGAGATTGGAGTGCTCTCTTTCTGATGCTTAGCTTCCTTTTCTATAAAATGCAGATGAAAAGATACATTCTGGAGCTCTGTCAGGAGAACTGAATGAGTCCCCCATGTCAAGCCCTGGCATAGCTTCCTGGGTATATAGTGGAGGAAATTTAGGTTTTCACTGTTGTGGTGTTGGTTCAGGTCACCACAGTTGAGCCTGCATGTATTTTTAATGATCTGTTTGACCTGAGTCTGTCTGAGCTCTCCCCTCCCCCCCATGCACACATGCCTGGCACCTGCTGCCCACAGATGACCCCACGGTGGAGCCCCAGGAGTGGCCTGTGTCTCAGTGTTCGAGTGTTGAATTTTACATTTACCACATTGAACTTGGGGATTCAGAGCACATGCTGTCTAGGAGGCCTGTCTGCCCCATGTGCTCTAACTCCCTGATCCAGACCATGGCTCCCCTGTGAGGACTGCCCGGCCCTGAGCAGGAGGGCCGGCCTCAGTCAGGCAATGGTGGCATGGCTTGCTCCTTCTGGGGCACTGGTATGAGCCGGAACTTCAGATATCACTCTGATGCTATTACTGGGCTCTTCCAGACACCACCCAGGTAGCCTTATGGGGACTTGGAGAGGAGCAAGTGGGAAGAGGTTGCAATACCTTCCACGGGGAGCTCACTCCTGTGTATTTGGCCCAAGGCCATTCGGCAAGAGTAGGTTGCAATAACTGTCAGACCAAATAGCCGGCTGTCTGTCACTGGCTGTACCTACAGCTGGGCCGGACTTGGCTTCCTTTCCTGTGCTATCCGCTTGCAGAGACAGGCAGGGTTGAGGAGGGGTGCTTGTCCTGAATGGGGCTGTTCCTAACCCTGCCTGAGCAGTTCTTTGCACAGAGCTTCCCTTCCACACCAACTTTCCTGGCAGTGGTGGTGTTGGGCGCATGGGCTGCTCCAGCTTCCACTGGGGAGCTGCCTGGTAGTGCTCAAGGAGTGAGCAGGTGAGGGGTTTATCGCTGCCTGGTGCCACCCGGTGGCCCCATCTTGCTGTTCTGGGGCTCCATTGTGCAGCCTTGCACAGGTTGGGGCTCCCTCTGCATGATTAGAGAGCAGCTGCGTGGTGGGTGTCTCTGAAGCCAGCTGCCCTGGGTGGTGGAGGAGGTCTGCCATGGAGGTGCCCAAGGTCAGAGGGGACACAGGCTGGGGAGGGGTCTTTCCCCTGACTTGGGACTGAGAGGGTGCTTGCTGAGGCCTTCTCAGCTGGGTAGCTCGCCCAGGCTGTGAAAGCCACAAGAAAAAAATTATTTTTTTTTTCCAGGGATGACCGTGGAGTGTGGAGTCATTTGCAGAAGGACCATTGCTCAGTACTGGACTTAGGTCCTCCTGGTGATTCCCCAGGTGAAATGTCAGAACCTCCATAACAGGCATCAGCCACGGGGATTTGACAGGCTTTCTGAATATGTCTAGCTCTAGATGGCAGCTGGGTTTGGCAACCACACATTGAAAAGAAGAAAATAAAATAGAGATAAAGTAAGATTTGGCTCAGGATTGATGTTACCTATGGTTTAGCTTTTATTTTCTTTCATTCATGGAAATTGAACCATATTCTCCTTTGACTTCAGTTGATTTTACGTTGGAAAAAGAGATTTCCTTCAAGTTTTTTCTTTTCTTTTTTTAATTGTTGGGGATTCATTGAGGGTACAATAAGCCAGGTTACACTGATTGCAATTGTTAGGTAAATGCCCTCTTGCAATCATGTCTTGCCCCCAGAAAGTGTGGCACACACCAAGGCCCCACCCCCCCTCCCTCCTTCCCTCTTTCTGCTTCCTCCCCCCCATAACCTTAATTGTCATTAATTGTCCTCATATCAAAATTGAGTACATAGGATTCATGCTTTTCCATTCTTGTGATGCTTTACTAAGAATAATGTCTTCCACTTCCATCCAGGTTAATACGAAGGATGTAAAGTC
>CAUYPK010010590.1:0-104255 GCA_963574355.1 Loris lydekkerianus
GCAGTGCATCTTGCAAGGGTATATGTGAAACTTAGTAAATGTGGAATGTAAATGTCTTAGCACAATAACGGAGAGGGTGCCTGGAAGGCTATGTTAACCAGTGTGATGAAAATGTGTCGAACAGTCTATGAAACCAGTGTATGGTGCCCCATGATCACATTAATGTACACAGCTATGATTTAATAAATAAAAAAGAGAGAGAGAGAGATCAAAGTGGGTGGTAGGAGAAAGCTATGTGGCCATGAAAGCAGACTGGAGTGATGCCTCCATGAGCTTAAGAATACTGGCGGTAAGTAGAAGGTAGAAGAGGTGGAGCTTCTAGCTGGCTCTAGCTGGCCCTGCCAGCACCTTGATCTTAGCCTTGTAAGACTTTTCAGATTTCTGAATTCCAGGATTGTAAGAGAATAAATTTGTATTTGTTTCAAGTCACTAATTGTGTTATAATTTGTTACAGCAACCAGAAGGAACTACTATAGTGCTATACCTGGTATTGTTGTTTACTATGGTACTTCATGGTCTAAAAGGCCCAGTATCAAGCAGGTATGATTTCAGAAGACCTAGAGTGTTCCTACACCAATCTTCTTCATCAGTGTATGAAATTCTACCATCAGGGCTAACTGTAATAATGGCTATGTTTTTGTTTTTTCTTTGAGGAAGCCTCACTATGTTGCCCAGGCTGAAGTGCAATTGATTGCATAAGCACAATCATAGGACACTACAGCCTGGGACTCCTGGCCTCAAGTGGTTCTCCCACCTCAGCCTCCAGAGTAGCTGGGATTATGGGCACACAATACTGTGCCTGGTAATAATGACTAACATTTAATGAGTGCTTGCCACGTGCCAGGCTTGTGGTAAGTATTTTAAAATAAAGCCTGTCTCCCTTTAGTAAAGTGGTTCTCAGCTCTGAATGTTAATTAGAATTCTCTTACAGTATTGAAAAAACAGGCAGCAGAGCCTTACTCCAGACCTTCTCAGAATCAGAATAGCAGAGGTAGAACCCGGGTGCCTGTATGTTTTAGTGCCCCACAGATGATTCTAATGTGTTCCAAAGGTTGTATCAAAACATGACTTTCAACAACTTAAAACACATACTCTCATACAAACATAGAGTGAACATCTGTCAAAATTTGTTTCACTCATGAAAGAGGGAACCCAGGATGATGGCAAAGCTGGTTCGAAGGAGGATACTAGACACTGAAGTGTGTATAACCGGTGAAAGAAAGAATGCTGGAATAAGACTGCTAAAGAAGATACGACAGAGGTTCAAGTCCTAGGGGACAACCAAACCATAACCTTTTTAGAGTATATAGAAAGCATTTGCAACTTATTGATTTTTTACAGTTAGCATCAATGTTTACAAAGTCTAGGGCGTCATCAATGGTAAGTCAGACAAACTACAACTTTTAAATGGATTGCAGTCATTGTTTCTTTGTTCGTTTGTTTGTTTTTTGAGATAGAGTCTCACTTTGTCACCCTCAGTAGAGTGCTGTGGCATCATAGCTTACAGCAACCTCAAACTCTTGGGCTCAAGCGATCCTCTTGCCTCAACCTCCTGAGTAGCTGAGACTACAGGTGTCTGCCACAGTGCCAGGCTACTTTTTCAGAGACAGGGTCTTGCTCTTGCTCAGGCTGGTCTCAAACTTCTGAGCTCAGGCAATCTACCCACCTTGGCCTCCCAGAGTGTTAGGATTACAGGCACGAGCCACCATGCCCGGCCTACTAATTTTTTGTTTGTTTGTTTTTTTGCCTTAATTCCAAGTTTTGGATCATTTCTCTGTCTCAAGGCAAGTGGTAGTCCCTGTGAAAATACAAGTGCCCCCGGCCCAGGAATACTTCCCACTGATTTTAGAAGTCTAGTCATGCCTTTATTAGTCCAATATGCATTCATTAAGCTTTGCTGAGTGCACGGCCCTGTGGGGTGTAGGGAGATGAGTAGGACACTGTTGTTGCCCTCACACATCCAGAGTGCAGAAGGAGAAGGGTACATGTGCAGATAATCCATACACAGGGAAGCAAGCTAAGGGCCTTAAGAAGGTCTGTGCATAGTAACCTGGTATTGAACAGAGGAAAATAACCCTTCTGATTTGAAAAATGGAGGGAAGATCTATGGGAGGAGGAGTGCCAGTTGAGCTAGGCTTCAAAGGACGATAAGATTTCTACAGAAGAAGGAAATGAAAATCATTCAAGGGAGAAGGAACAGCATGAGCACAGGCTCAAAGGCAGGAGAGCAGCAAAGTGCATGGGGGAGTGCTCTAATTTGATGTTGCAAAGAACCTGCTAAGGAGCTTAGTGAGTGAGAAAGAAGAGAGGATAAATCGTTAAAGATGGAATCAGAGAGCAGCTTGAATGGCAAGTTGAGTGTCTGGACATCACTTAAAAAACAACCACCATTATTGGTTTAGGGACAGAAGTGGGCATGTTTAGCTCATGGAGAAAGGATTGGAGTGTGGGGTGAGGAGAGTCAAGTTCCCATGCCCCAAGTTTGAACATCTTGGCTTGCGGGAGGGGAAGCTCTGGGTGTGACCCGACTCCTCATTTGGATTCTGCCTTCCCTTTGCCCAGATGAAAGCCCTCAAGGCTTTACCCCTTTGAAATTCAGCCCCAATTTTGGACTAGAGAGGCATGGATGGAGAAGGGCCTGCTCTGTGTTACAATCAGGTGTTTGGGAAGGGGGGGGCCCTTCCTCTGGGGCTTCAAAGTGCTGCCTTCTCCTAACTCTGCCCCAGGGGCTCAGCCAGGACCATCACCCTACTGAAACTTCTTTCTCAGGCACTCCTTGCCAAATCATCCTGGTGCAGTGCATGGCATCTTAGAATATCAACACTGGGGTCAGATAAGCCAGGGTTCAAACCATGTCTCCAGTATTTTCTTGCCATGTAACTTCAGCAGGCTGAGTCTCCATTTCTCAGCCATTGGATGGAGGGTAAGAATAGTGTCTGCCTCTCAGGTGGGTTATGTGAGTCGATACATGAAAACATCCAACACCACGCCTGGCACAGTCTGTGCTCAGGTGCAGGATGGAAGTACACACTACAAACCCCACCTGCTCCTGGAAGCCTTTGTGATCTTAGACAGGAAAGAAAACAATTGAGGGCAGAACCTGTTGCTCAGTGGGTAGGGCACTGGCCCCATATAATGAGGGCGGTGGGTTCGAACCCAGCCCCGGCCAAATTGCAATAAAAAAATAGTTGGGCATTGTGGTGTGTGCCTGTAGTCCCAGCTACTTGGGAGGCTGAGGCAAGAGAATTTCCTAAGCCCAGGAGTTGGAGTTTGTTGTGAGCTGCAACACCACAGCATTCTACCAAGGGTGACAAAGTGAGACTCTGTCTCTAAAAAAAAAGAAATTGAGTTTTAGTTTTTGTCGTGGGAAAGAAGCCACTGTCTCACCTTGGGCAAATCCCTGTCCCTTGGGGGACTTCAACTTCTTCCTTTGTGTAATGTTGAGGCATGGGTAGGTGGTGTGGATTGGGCCAGCCACAGGGTTCATTTTATTTGTGGCTGCATGCCTCCGTCCCCTCAGTGAAGGTTTATGGAGCCCTTGTCATCAGCCAGTTGGGCACTGGGACATGTGCAAGAATAAGGAGGATGTGGTCTTTATCCACAGGGGTCCAGCCAAAGCCACCTCCCAGCTCCACTGGGCAGACCCAGCCATGGCACAGATTGCAGGTTTTCAGGAAATGGGCACTCAGTTGTGTGCCAGGCCCGGTACCAGGTGGCACATTTGGGATAGGGAGTGGGAGAATAGGGTCCCCAGTAGTGTGGGAATAGGGGAAAGAGAACCACACTTGTGTTTGGATGTGTCAGGGAAGGCTTCACCGAACTGAGTCCCTGAGAAATGAGTGGTTTCACAGGGGAAGTGGGAAAGGGTGCTTCAGGCTGGGGTGGCAGCAAACACAAAGGGGAGGTTCTGGAGAGGGGTAAACAGAGAGGTAGGCGGAGAACTGTGAATAGCCCATGTGGTGGAATTTGGAGTTTATCCTACATACTATGAGGATAGAGATATTTAAGAAGGAGTGTCAGGTGACCATGTTTATAGTCGTGGGGTGTCACTTTGTCTGAAGTGTGGAGGATGGGTTGACTGAGGCCGGAATAGAAGCAGGGCAGCTGAGGCCAACACAGAGGAATCAGGATAAGACAATAGCACACCCACACTGGGGGGTGAGGGCAGGGTAGGTAGAGGGACCTGTGAGGTGGAAGGCCAGGGCTGGGTTGGATACTAGCCAGGTGGCCTGGGTCACAGGGTGGATGGTGGGGTTGGTGGCTGAGGTGGACTAGAGGGAGAGAAGCAGGTTGGGGGAGAAGCATGGAAATAATGGGTATTGGGTATGTTTGAAACATGAAGCTGGGGAACACAGATCTCAGGAAGAGAGGTCCCACAGGCAGCTGGCTCCCTGGGCCTGGAGAGGAGCAAGGGAGTTTTGTGGGAGTTGACAGCAGACAGGTGTGAGTGGAAGCTACAGGTATAAAGCAGCAGAAGGACTTCAAATGAGAACAGAAGACTGAAGCAGAACTCCACCACTTAAAAAACCTCTTTTCTGCGCAGCACCTATGGCTCAGTGGGCAGGTTGCCAGCCCCATATACCAGGAGTGGCGGGTTCAAACCTGGCCCACCCTGGCCAAACTGAAAACAAACAAACAAACAAACAAACAAACAAACAAACAAACAAACAAAAAAGCCAGCATTGTGATGGGCGTCTGTAGTCCCAGCTACCTGGGGGGCTGAGACAAGAGAATTACCTAAGCCCAGGTGTTGGACGTTGCTGTGAGCTGTGATGCCACAGCACTCTACCAAGGGCAACAAAGTGAGACCCTGTCTCAAAAAAAAAAAACCTCTTTTCTTCTGATTGGTTTATTTATTTATTTAGAGACAGACCCTCAAGCTGTTGCCCTGGGTAGAGTGTCATCACATCACAGCTCACAGCAACCTCCAACTCTTGGGCTTAAGTGATTCTCTTGCCTCAGCCTCCCTAGTAGCTGGGACAACAGGCGCCTGCCACATGCCCAGCTATTTTTTGGTTGTAGTTGTCGTTGTTTGGCAGGCCTGGGCTGGATTGGAACCCGCCAGCTCTGGTGTATGTGGCTGGCCACTTGAGCTACAAGCGCCGAGCCCTTTTCTTCTGATTGTGAGAGTAATACACACTTGCCACAAAAGAAAATGTGCCCAGCTTTTGAGCATCTCTCCTTGTTGGCAAAGAGATTATTTGTTCATTCAGGACACTATTTGAGAGACAAATATTTGCCAAGCATGGTGTTGTCATTCTTTTTTTCCTCAACTTTATTGAGGTATTTTTTTATATATCATAAAATTTATCCACAAGAAAGCATATCATTCAATGGTTTTTAGTACATTTATTAAGTTGCATAGCTATCACCCTCATCCAGTTTCAGAACATTTTCAGCACCCCAATCAGATTCCACTTGCCCATTTGTGGTTAATCTCTCTTCCCACATGGAGCCCAGGCAGTCATTAATCTATCCTGTCTCTATAGGTTTGGCTAAGCTTCATTCTGACTGATCTCTCCAACTACCCAATTTTAGTTGCCCCTCCCAGGTGCAGCCCTTCTTGGAGCCCCTCTGGGCTGCTCCATGCTCTAAACTTCCACAACAATCCCTGGCCCTTTAACACCCCAATGCTACAGCCTGATCCAATACCCTCTTGTCCCCATGCTATCATCACCAGCCCAGCCAATGTCCAAGACCAACGGTCCAAATCCTCACCTCCATCTCACGACCAGCACACCCATTGCTGGTCCATTTCTACCAGGTGCTCCTCTGAATGCCTCTAGTCCAGCTCTGTCCCATTCTGTGTCTCTGTGCCACCCCACTCCTGAAAGCTCCTCACACGAAGGAGCATCCAAGGAGCCCAAAAGACTACAGCTGAAAGACCCCTCAGCAAAGACTCCAGGCAGGCTTTCAAATACAGAAGGGAAGTAATTCCACCTTCTCCCACTGCCCCAGACATTCCAAACCCAACTAATATGCTTCATGCTTATGACCCTAAACCTCAAGTAGGCACTCAATATTGCCAAGAAAACCTATCCTCCTGGCTACGAATCTACCTTTCCTCTCCCTAAATGACCACCTCATGCAGCCTTTCTTCTCAAATCTCTGATAGCTTCTCCCACACACAGCGGCCCCTCAGATCAAGGTCATCAGTGTATCTGTCTGTCCTCACTCCTTTCTGAAGTCGGCCCACCTAGGCCCCTTTGTGGATCTCACTGCTGCACCATTCTGTCTCTTTCCTGCATGGCCCATTGCCCCCTCTCTGCATCACCCCTCTCTTAGTGCACAAACGACCCATCTCTCTTCCTTTTCCCAGCAAAACCTCTGATTTGTTTCATGCTTTTTATCCCCAGCACCTAGAACAGTGCCTGGCACATAGTAAGAGCTCAACTAATGTTTGTTGATCGACTCCTGAAATGAAAGAGAAGCTTATAAGGATAACATCTGATGCCGAGTGCAGTGGTTCATGCCTGTAATCATAGCACTCTGGGATACCAGGAGGGAGAAATGCTTGAGCTTAGGAATTTGAGATCAGCCTGAGCAAGAGCAAGACCCCATCTCTACCAAAAATAGAAAAATTAGCTGGGCATAGTGGTACATGCCTATAGTCCCAGCTACTCAGGGGGCTGAGGAAAAAGGATTGCTTGAGCCCAAGAGTTTGAGGTTACTGTGAGCTATGATACCACAGCACTCTATCCAGGGCAACAGAATGAGACTTTGTTAAAAAAAAAAAAAAAAAAGGAAAGAAGGAAGTAGGAAGGGGGAAGAGAGAGAGCAAGAAAGAGAAAGAGAAATAAAGGAAGGAAGGAGGGAAGGGAAGGGAAGGATCTGTAAGGGCTGGGAACCTTCCTAGTATAATCAGAATCGTCTGCAGTCTCTTTAGAGTTAAAAAATGTTGTAAAACAGAGGCCTCCCCATCAGTCTCACCTCACTAACCTGAGACTTGGCAGAGGTCAGAAACTCCTTCCTCTACCATCCTCATACTCCCAAGCTCAAATCATTGTTCAGCTACATCAAACCACAGGCTAATGATTATAAAAGCTCCTCCCCCGTTCCTCACCTCTTCACCCCAAGTTTCCCCTGTAGTGTCAAAGGGAGACAAGCTGGCTTCACATCAGACCCAGGAGAAAAGGGAAGAGCTTGCGTGCTAACTTATCTCCCGATGGGGAGATGTAAAATTTGCCCATAAATAAAACATTTTATTATTTAGTTTGAACATTAAATTTCATCAGTATGTACCATGTGTTTCACTATATGTACCAGACACTAACATATATTTAAAAAGGAAATTCTGGAATGTTGCCCTGGCTCTCAGAATTCCAGCAGAGATTCTAGTCAGGTCTTGGAGGGAAGCTCCAGACCTCACCTTCTGAAATGGCCCTGGCAATTGTCATTTTTACCCTCATGTAGCACTTTGTGGCGATTGAACAAGTTGCATTAGAGGCAGCAAAAGTGTTCTCATTGAGTTTCTGGACTGCTGCTTCCAGGCTGCTTGGGTTAGACAATAAAATACTGTGGCCAAAGCTGTTGGAATTGTGTCACAAGAATTGTGTCCAAAATAAGCATTAATATGGCCTAAATGAGTGCTGAGGGGATTCTGGGCAAAAGGTACAGAGACTTTATCATAGCTGGTCCCTGCCTGCTAGCCATTTTTTTTGTTTGTTTTTGCTTTTGTTTTTTGGTTCTTACATATGTATGTAATTATCTTACCTCCTGTTCCTCCATTCTTGGCTGTGCTCCAGGGAAATGCTTCTCAAATGTTAATGTGCATATGAATCACCTCAGGATCTTGTTCAAATGAGTCTGAATCAACAGGTTCTAATGAGCTTTCCTGTGACACTGACTTCGCTGGCCATCATCCACACTTTGAGTAGTAAAACTCCAAAACTGCAGTGTCCAGCATGATAGCCACTGACCAGATGTGGCCATTTATATTAAAATTAAATGACATGTAAAAATTCAGTTCCTCAGTTGTACTAGCCGTATTTCGAGCGCTCAGTAGCCTCTCAAAACTGCTTGCTACATCAGCTGCTCAGAGACCAGGACGCCCAGACCCGTGGGTGCATGCTGGTCGGTAAAGTCCACAGCTGTCATTTCTGGGGTGTGTAGAAGACATGAGGCAGCCACTTCCTTGCTGCCCCTTTGTCATGTCCTGGTGACTCAGTGCAGGGGGAGCCTTTCCAGCCTGCATTCCACAATGCCTTTCCTCATCCTCTGTATTTGTTAGGGGGTTTGGAATGTGGCAGGGGAAGTCCAAGGAACCCAAGGACCTTTGTCTGCTGCTTCCACTTCTCTGAACATCTTCATTTCACAGGGAGAGAGAGACAAGGAAAATGGCCAGAGAACTGAGTGGATTCTGCACACATTGGAGCAATAAACAAATAAGACCCAGCTCCCTTGCCTTAAACTGATCCCACAGTTGCTGCAACAATCACAGAAAAAAGGTCTCCAGCTGGGGAAGCAGGGAGGGTAGGGAGACATTTTCCAAGAAAGTCTTTCATGTGAACCCAGAGCTGTCATTTTCTGGGTAATTCTGTAAAGCAGGACCCAAGGGCAATGTTTTCCCAAAATGTAGTTGGTGTTTATGTGGCCATCTCTAGAATTCGCATGAGGGAGGGCACCAAATTGGGCAGCCCAGTAAATGTCGCTTCTCCACCCTCAGAGTTCATGGCCCAACAGGTCTGGGAAGCGCACTTGCTGCGTGGGGAACACTTGCCCCCAGCTAAAGCAGTGAGGGTCTGGTCTAGACAGAACCCAGGCAGCTTCCCTTCTTGCTCAAGGTCTTTGATAATTAACCTGGGAACAATGTTTATATCTATAAATTTACATAAAAGGCTGATGCCTTTCATCCCAAATAATCAGACTAATCCTTCAAGGAGCCTGTAGATATGTAGTTGGCAACACAGGCAGAAAGACCACTGGAGTGTGAGTCAGAAGAAGTGAGATCAAAATCTGCCTCTGGCTCTTACCATCATGTGGCTTTGAGCAAGTCTCCTTTCTTATCTGGGCCTCTGTTTACTTATCTGTAAAGGGAGGTTAATGACTATTTGAGGGGGGGATATTTGGCATTTGCTATATAGTAGTAAGTGTTCAATGAATGCAGGGGTCCTCAAACTACGCCCGCAGGCCACATGAGGCGGTGTGATTGTGTTTGTTCCCATTTTGTTTCTTTATTTCAAAATAAGGTATGTGCAGTGTGCATAGGAATTTGTTCATAGTTGTGTTTTTTTAAACTATAGTCCGGCCCTCCAACGGTCTGAGGGACAGTGAACTGGCCCCCTGTTTAAAAAGTTTGAGGACGCTTGATTTTCATTCCATACTTACTAGGTGCCGGGCACTGGAGAAGGCATTGGGTGAGATGGTGGTACGTGGTATGGTCCCTGTTCTCATGAAGTTGACTGTGTGCAGAGTGAGATAGATACAAATCAAAGATTCACATGAATATGTATAAAATGACAACAGTGATAGATGTAACAAATAGCTGCAAAAGATAATGAGAATCTGTAGTGAACTGGCCTACTTAGGGCAGCTCACTTCCCTAAGCATGATGATTGAGCTGAGAGCTCAGAAGTGACAGAGGTCAAATAGGCAAAGAAGAGAGAGAACATTCTAGCCTTAAGACACAACATGTGCAAATTTCCTGTGGCAGGAGGGTGCTTGGCGTTCTACAAGAGACAGAAAGAAGGATAGTGTGGCTAGGTGGCACAGTCAGGAGACACCCAAGGGAAGAGAGACTGGAAAAGGAGTTGAAGGGGCCTAGTACTGGGCTAGGTCATGGATGTCAAACTGACCTCTGATCCCAAGGAGCATTCACAGGGTCTGCTGAAATAGGATGATAACAGGTGAAGTTTCCTGTCAATTTTCTCTTGTGTATCTAATCTATTACTGCATCTGTGCCATGACTTGTAAGAAATTAGGATGGTGTCAAACTCATCCAGTTGAAATGGAGACACTCACCTCTTATATGTGTACATAGCCCATCTTCAGGGAGAGAGAGTCTCAGACCCAATTTCTCAAGAAGGTCCAGGCATGGTTATGGGAGAATGAATCCAGTATGACCGGGAATATCCCTTTTCTAGAAAATCCTCTACCATCACCACACTGACCACCAGCCTCTTGAAAGAGAAGCTGGAATGTTCATATAAATCACATCCATTTGCTTTCTGACTACACAAATGGTTTGCATTAGGGGACCAGGGTGCTTTTCTGCCTTCATTCTTTCCAGATGCCGATAGAGCTGCAGGCATAATAGGTTAAATGAGAGGGGTGACTGATGTCTCCAGCCCATCAGAGGGAACCTTCCCCTGGAGCCAGCAGAGTGCCCAACCTCACCCATTCAGAACAGCCCAACCCAAGGTCCAGAAACCCTTGACCAGGGGAGAGGAACCCAGAGCTGGTGGCTATTTCCTGCATCTTCCATAGGAGGTGGCCTGATGGGGGTGACTGCGGGAGGAGTAGCACCTCACTGTGAGGTGGCTATCATAACAGGACTGAATCTTAGCCCTTCACCAATCTAGAACTGGACTAAACCTAACTGAGTTTCCCTGGTGAGCCCCATTTTAGATATTTAATCTGTTAGTTTGGGATTTCACCTCCATATTTTGTGTGGGATTGTACCCAAGCTGAGGGGAGGCTTATGGAGAAACAAGGGGAGGAAGGAGGTTTAGGGTTAACAACCTGTTAGAACTGATTCTGGAGCCAGACTATCCGATTCAAATCCCATCCATGCTTCTTCCTTGCCCTGGGATCTTGGGTAAATTATTTGTCCTTATAAAAGCTTTAATCTTCTCATCTGTAATGTGGGTGGACAAATAGTGCCTATCTTACTGGGCTGTTGTGAAGACTAGATGAGTTAGTCCAAGTGAAGTGCTTTAGAATAAATGCCATATATGCTAAATATGTGCTTCTCTTAATACGGGCCTTTGAAAGTTTCATCCTTCCCATTCCCAGTGGCCTCTCTGTGCTCCCAGGACAGAGGGTCCATGAGGCGGTGCCAGCTTCAAGCAGGACTCAGAGAGAGCGGGGAAGGTTCTCTGGGAATCCTGTCAGCCTGGACACCCCACAGCGACCTCTTCTGCTCATTCACACTGTGCACTTAACATGGAAGGAGGGCAGAACAGAGAGTCCCTCCAATGGGCCCCACACCTACGTCCTCATTTTCCTCTGCCTCCTCCCCTAGCTCCAACCAAATCCTCTTTTCTCCAGACGGAGCTGAGAACCCCATCTTCACTCATCCTCATCTCTTAGCTCATAAATATCTCCAGGGCCTTGGCTCCTTGACTCACAAGCCAAAATTATTCTTTGTTCTCAGGGCTCTTCCGTGTTGTTTCTTCCTTTAACTAGTGAGTAAGGGATCCTTTGGTGGGTCTGATGAGTGAAGGAATAAGGAAATGCTGGGAAACTAAAAGAGGAGACAGGGCCAGTTAAGATGTCAAATGCTTCCTTCCCACACTGAAGTATCAACTTACTGGGGAGTCAACACAGAGTTGATGCAGGTGACAGGAATGGCAGTGTTAGCAGTGGAGGCCTGTGGCTACAATGTGGGGCCAACACTATGCTGTACCCTGCTATGCACCAGTGAGAGCTGCAAAGCCCTCTGGGTCAAAGGCAGGAGCTCCCCAGAATGCCTGCAATCAGCACATCAGGAAGTTTGCTCTCAGACAATTGGCCCAGCCAGCCACTGCCCACAGGTGCAACAGGCACTCCAGGCACCCTGCTAGTTACTGATGCCAGCACTGAGAGTGCTTCCAATTAACCAGCCCATTCAAGCGGTTTCTAATTGCACAACAGTGTTCACCCTGGCTCCCGCTTTATACATCCTTCTGGAGCCAGTTTTCATGGAGATCTACCCCTCTCCATCCCAGCCTTGCTTTCCTCCTTGCTGAGCTTTGTCCCACCATGCTTGCAACCACCCCAGGACCTTTGCACTTGCTGTTCTTGCTATTCAGAAGACAGGTCTTCCCCCACCCCTAACAACCACATGGATGCCTCTTTCACCTCTTTCTGGTTGTTGATCAATCGCCATCATATCAGTAAGACTTTCCCTGATATCCTATTTTAAATTGCTATCTCACCCCTCTTCATTCTCTACTCCCTTCCCTAGCTTATTTTTCTCTGAGGCCATCCTATTTATTGTTTGTTTGTTTGTTTGTTTGTTTTTGAAACAGGGCCTCATTCTGTTGACCTGGGTAGAGTGTCATGGCATCATTGTACTTCACAAGAACCTTAAACTCTTGGGCTCAAGCGATCCTCTTTGCCTCTGCCTCCCAGGTAGCTGGGACTACAGGTGTGCAACACAACTCCTGGCTAATTTTTCTATTTTCAGTAGAGACGGGATCTTGCTCTTGCTCAGGCTAGTCTCAAACTCCTGAGCCCAGGTGATTCACCCGCCTCAACCTCCCAGAGTGCTAGGATTATAGGCGTGAGCCACTGCACCTGGCACATCCTATTTATTGTTTATCTTCTTTCTCTCTATTCCATGAGGGCAGGGACTTTGTCTTGTCACTGCTTTATGAAGATAGGAAGAAATGAAAGAGACTTCATGGGACCTGTCTGCCTTCTCTCCATTGTAAACACAAATAACAAAGCCCAGGGAGGTTCAGTGACTTGGACCAGACAATGCAGCTGTTCAACAGAGGACAGTATCTCTTTTTGTTAATTTCTAATGAACTTGTTCTCTGAGCACATCTTGCTTTTTCCAGCCTTTGCATGGGTTTTCTCCCACATTTTCCAGTAGTTTCCTTCTTTCCATCTCCAGCTGAGGACACTCTCCCCTCATCTTTCCAGGTATAGCTCATGGCCTTCTCCAGGAAGCTTTCTCAGGTTCCCTTGTTGGGAGTGATCCTCACCTCCTATAAACTCCCTATTCCCTTTTTTTTTTTTTTTTTTTTACTTTTTTGCCTCATAAAGGCACTTACAAGTGTCTACCTTATATAGTTGTTTCTCTACTGGGCCTTGTGCAACCCCAGGGCAAGGGGCTGCACTTTCCTGGCTCAATATCCCTATTTGCACCAGCCCCCAACAAGGGAGCTGAAGTATGGAGACAGAATCTCTTTAGCCTCTGTCTTTCCTTCCGTGTCCTTTCAAAAACATCCGTTTATCCCTGAGCACTGAGAGAGAAAGGAGGGGCTCAGGGACAGATTATTGACCCAAGACATATATATATTATCATTCATTCCCAAGGGGTGAGATCATTCACTGAAGCCTCCACAGTGCCTGCAAGTGTTTGGTCCCTCTTCATGGGAGGAAGTAGGAAGGAATAGTAGAACAACATGTTTAGATCCATTTCAAGTTTAATTCTGATACTGTTAACAGGTTCTTCCCCAATGCGCCGCACTTTTGCTCCATAGCTCACACCCCTCTGTGGGAGGGTTAGGCCCAAGTCAAATGCTCCACCTTCGAGCTCTGTGAGGCTGGCAGGCCCACAGCAGGTGCACCTGGAGGGTGAGACCACAGTCCTCTAAAGAAACTCCACTGTGGCCAACATTAACAAGGAAAGGATGGGTGGGAGGGGTGGGGGGCTGCAAACAGAACTTCCTGACTCTCTAGTTCTCCCTTCTCCCTCCAAAACAGTTCTAAACAATTCAAGCACCCGCTGACAGCCAAGATTGGAGAGCAAACCCCGGATGGGGCTTCCAGCTAGGATTTCACATAATGAGCCTTTGGAATCTGGGAAGGGATTACAAGCCTGCCGGGGAGGGACCACCTACAGGTTCTGGAACCTTTCACTGCTCTACCACGTGTGGCTGGCTCGACACATCCAACTCACCAGGAAGCAGCTCTTGGATGGGAGGGAGGAAAAACACAGACTTCATAACAGCATAGTATAGAAGTATAGGGCTTAAGAGTTCTGTGACAGAGGTGGGAGCACTGAAGGGAGGCCTAGGGTTGGAAGAATTGTGTGTTGGTTTTCAGCATTCACCAACAGGCAGGGATTGCTGAGAGTCCAAACCCATCCTAGCAACCCCTCATGCTCATACAAGTCCCATCCAAAGGCCCAGATGTGTTTATTGATTTTTAAATCATAGGACTGGAAAAAACTTGGGTTTCACAATCAGTGGCCTCATTACAAATGATACTACCAAGGCAAACAGTGGGGAAGTGAGTTGCTGGGAGGGGCTCAGCCATGCCTAGGTCTCAGGTCCACTGCCCCTGTGGTGCTGTTAGTCCACCTGCCACTCTTGTTCAAGTTAGAGCCAGGAAGAAGGAATGAAGCCAGCCTAGCATCCCATCCATTCATTTCTGACCTAAAGAGTTGAGCCATGCAAAGCCCAGTCGCTTGGTAGGTGCTGGGTTGGGTGGGGGTAGCCAGTGAGACCTCTGTGTACTGGTCACTGTCCTGGGTACTTTACTCCAACCTCTCACTTACTCCCTAGACTATCCCTGTGAGAAGGTAGGGACTCAGATGAGGCCCTGAGAGAGGTTTTAACCTCTGAGAGAGGTTAAATCACTTGCCCAGTTTCACACAGCCAGGAAGTGATGGAGTTGTGATTGAAACCCCAGTCTGATACTGAGCCTTTGCCTTTCCAGAGTGCTAGACTCAGGGGAGATGGCCTGGACATAGTTGAGACGGGGGTTGTCATACAGGTGAGAACACACGTTGGGAGCCATATCAAGAAAGAAAGAGAAAACGGCTTCTTTGAGGCCAAAGATTTTTAGCCATAAAGGTATGGCTATCAGGCCCCCCAAGGCTGTAATTTAATTGCCACGGGCAGGGCTCTGGAAAGTCTTGCTCTTTTCTGCTCGGACTATAAACACAGATTCTCCAGACAGAAAAGCCCAACCTATAAGACAGAAAGTTTCGCAGATATGAGGCTTGCAAGGAAAGGTCAGAGGAATTGTCCCTGGATTTCTCAGCGGAGGCAAAGGGGTTCATGGTAATTGGCAACAACATACTATCCCTGGGCATCTAAAGGGGGCATTGGCCAGGGTGAGGCTAAAGGGAGCAGGCAGGGCTGGGGCTGTGGAAACTGGCCAGGGTCCAGCCTAGTGTTGGGCTGGGCCGGAAACCAGTCCTGTTAAACAAAGCATTACACAACCATCTCATTAACTGCCTCAATCCAGAAGGTCAAATTAACTCAGGGGAGCCTCTGCAAGGCTCTGTTGGAGGGAATGGAAGAGGGCTGGCCCCTGCATTCCGATGCCTGAGTCCATGTTGGTTTGATTAGCTCCATGATTTCTGCTTCCCTTGAGTATAGCCTCACATGCCAGGCCCCAGGCGGCTGCCTGGTGCCCCTAGAAAAGCCAGGATTCAGACAGGAGTGGACCACTTGCCCAGGACAGCCAGGGCAGGGAGCCTGAGGTTGGCAGAGCAGTGATACAAAGGCAAAGGTGGAGATGCTATGTTAGGTCTTGGGCTGTAGGTGGGAAAATGAGGCTAGCAAACGTTGCTTCTCAGCCTTTTGGCTAAGATCAAGTGAGGCTAGCAAACTGCAGAGTGTGAGGCAAATAGAGGCCGTAAGGAACACCAAGTTGTCACTGGCCAAGTTGGGGCATTGTCAGCTATAGATATGGGAGACTAGAGGTACTTCGCAGGAATGAATTGTGGCAAGTGGTTAGGATGGCAGAACTTGAGTCACAGAAAAGTCAAAGAAATCAAGGTATAATAATAAAGGTAATGCTGGGCACAGTGGCTCACACCTGTAGTTTCAACTAAGGCAGGAGGGTTGCTTGAGGCCAGGAGTTTGAGGCTAGCCTAGGCAACATAGTGAGACTCTGTCTCTAAATAATAATAATGATAAAAAAAGTTAATGGAAAGTTTGGGAAAATAAAACAATGAATCAGCACCATTGTAATCACCTGATAACATCTTAGAAATGCAAACTGTCAGGCCCAACAGTAGGCCTCAGAAACTCTGGGAAGAGGGCCCAGTAATCGTTTTAGGTTTTTTGCTGGGGGGTGTGGTGTGAGTAGTTTTTGTAATTTTTTCAAATTAATATAAGGGTACAATTTAAGGTTACATTGTTCTCACTTCCAGGGTAAAGTTCCATTTCTAGAAGAGCCCCTCACTCAGGGGGGAGTGTCATATACCCTGACAAAGGTGCATATTAGGTGAGATCCTGCCTCCTGCCCTCCCTTCTTCTGCCATACGTCCTCCCCTCTCCCGCTGCCCTCTACCTCCAAACAGGACTATATTAGTGTTTTATTATTCTTATGAACATGTAATTGTTTATATATTGATTTCATATTAATATGGAGTACATTAGATATTTGTTTTTCTATTCTGGCAATACTTTACAAAGAAGAATATTATTTCAACTCCATCCAGGTAAATGTCAAAGGTGTAAAATCTCCATCTTTCTTTAAGGCTGCATGATATTCCATGGTGTACATATACCACAATTTATTAATCCATTCGTGGATCGATGGGCACTTGGACTTTTTCCATGACTTAGCAATTATGAATTGGGCTGCAATAAACATGTGATTTTTGGTCTTCTGGGTATATGCCTAGTAGAGGAATTATAGGATTGAATGGCAGATCTATTTTTAGATCTCTAAGTGTTCTCCAAACATTTTTCCAAAAGGAATATATTAGTTTGCATTCCCACCAGCAGTGTAGAAGTGTTCACCTTTCTCCACACCTACGCCAACGTCTCTGGTCTTGGAATTTTGTGATATGGGCTAATCTTACTGGAGTTAGATGATATCTCAAAGTAGTTTTGATTTGTATTTCTCTGATGATTAAGAATGATGAGCATTTTTTCATATGTCTATAGGCCATGCGCCTGTCTTCTTCAGAGAAGTTTCTCTTCAAGTCCCTCGCATTCTGGTTGGGTGCATAAATATTAATAATTGAAATCTCATCATATTGAGAATTACCCTTAACAAATATGAAGTGACCATTCTTATCCTTCCTTACTTTTGTTGGTTTAAAGCCTATTGTGTCTGCAAATAGAGTTGTAACACCTGCTTTTTTCTGATTTTCATTTGCCTGAAATATGGACGATCATCTTTTCACCCTGAGTCTATATTTATCTTTTAAGGTAAGATGAAATTCTTGTATGCAGCAGATATCTGGCCTGAGTTTTTGTATTCAGTCAGTCAACCTGTGCCTCTTTAGAGGACAGTTTAAGTCATTCACATTAATGGAGAATATTGATAAGCCTGGTAAAATTTTGGGTATTGAGTTTTTTGAAAGTCCAGTGGACATTTTTAATCCTTTTGCCACTGTGGAAGTTGGAGTTTGATCAAAAATTTCTGAGTGAGTTTACTTTTGTGGTAGAGGATTGTGCTGGTCATTATGGAGGATAGGTCGGAGGATATCTTGAAGCGCTGGTTTAGTTATGGCAAATTTCTTCAACATGTGAATGTCATTAAAGTATTTAATTTCTTCATCATAGATGAAACTTAGTTTAGCTGGATACAGGATCCTGGGTTGAAAGTTATTTTGTTTTAGGAGATTAAAAGTTGATGACCACCTTCTTCTGGCTTGAAAGGTTTCAGCGGAGAGATCTGCAATATTTCTAATATTCTTCCCTTTGTAGGTTATGGTTTTCTTACATCTGACTGCTTTCATAATTTTCTCCTTCATATTAACTTTAGTGAGGTTAATTATTATGTGTCTGGGGGTTGTCTTATTTGGGCTGAGTCATGTTGGGGTTCTGAAACTATCTGCTATCTGAATTTCAGAATCTCTTGGCATGTCTGGAAAATTCTCTTTCATAATTTCATGGAGAAGAGCCTCCGTGCCTTGTGAAGCCTCTTCACTGCTTTCAGGGATTCCAATGAGGCAGTTATTAGCCTTCTTCGAACTATCCCAGAGCTCTCTGAGAGAATGATCCGTTTTTTTCTCTCCATTTCTCTTCCTCTTTGTGAGTTTGGGACCATTCAAAAGCTTTGTCTTCAGTGTTAGAAATCCTTTCTTCTGCTTGCTCCAATCTGTTCTGAGGGATTCTACTGTATTTTTCAGATCTTTGAGAGCTGAAAATTCTTGCTTCAATGTGTCAAAATCTTTGGTGATTTTGTCTTATAATTCATTGAATTCTTGAGACAACTTTTGAATTGCTCCTCAAGTTTCTAATTCCAACTTTTCTTTCATTCTATTAATCTTGTTTGCAATCCAAATTCTAAATTCAATTTCTGACATCTTGGCCATCTGTTTATGAATGGGATCTTCAGTTAAATCTGTGATATCTTTCCTTGGGTGGGGGCGGGGGGTTAATCTACTGTGGTTATTCATGTTACCAGAGTTTTTCTGCTGATTCTGCCCCATGATTATTTTACACCATTTGATTAGATAATGGATAAAGAAAAGTTGGGTTCGGGGCTCCTGGAGTAGTGATTAACCAGCCCTTTGCCCAAAAGCTGGAACTGGTGTCTGTACCTTTCCCCCCTGGAGCTTTGCCAAGGACCTGTACAGTGCTATGGCCTCAGAAACTAGGGACCAGCTTGGTGTGGTGGGGCTAAGTGGCTCTGTCTTGTTTTCAGCTGGTCTCTGTCTGCCCCTAGTGAATCAGTTACTCTGGGTTGAAGTCTCAGCTGTGGAGAAATACCAGCAATTATGTCACCCTGCCCCCCACAGGCCACAATTGGAAAAGGAAGATCAAACCTTCCTACAACCACACACCCAGGGTATCACTTGGATAGTCCTTGGGTGATTGGCCCAGTTCAAGAGGTCCGAATCAATTGTCTCAGTCAGTACCTGTCTCAGGTGGGAGAGTTTAAAAGGTCTCTGGCAAATAGATCGCAGGGGTCTGCTGACAACTCAAATATGACTTGCTCTGGTGCTCTGTGAAGTCAGGAGGACCCACCCAGCAAATAGATTAGTCTGGGAAGGTTGATGCCACTTTCCCCATCTTGCTCCTCTGTCACACCCAGTCACTGATAACCCCACAGGGCTGTGACCCAGTTGCCTCCAATGAGCAGATACTCCAGAGGTTTGCACATGCCTGAATCATAGGGAGATCTATGTCTCCTAACCCAGGCTGCTGCTCTCTGCCACTATGTGGTAGGGGGAGGTGAGGCCTGACAACATGGGGTGCTTAATGGAGGCTGGGGCTTTCACTCAGTTCCAGCCCCACCCCTGATTGATGTTACTGACAAAACAGAACAACTTTGCAGAATTGTTTCTGTTCCAGCTATCTTCCCCTGCAGAAGAGAGGCTGTTAGAGTTCACAGAACCTGCACTCAGGCCCTGTCTGTGCTGCTCCCTGGTCTCAGTGCCTTTTGTATTCCAGCAACACACAGTTAGCCGTAAGTTCTAGCCTATGGCTGCCCTCCTTTGTCTGGACTGATGATCCCCTTGAGGGCCAGGGGCGTCTTAGGCTCAGTAAAGTGGTCCTCTGGGTCAGCCCCACCCTGGGAATTGTTTGGCTCTGTACATGCACTTTCTAGTCCCTACACTCCACCCAGGTCAGTACAACCTCAGGCAAATCCTTTACTCACAGGGCCTGTGTTTCTGTCCCAGATTTATTCCACAAGTGGTTGCCACCTAAGAAGATGCCCAGCCTCCTCTGGTTGCCCAGAGAGACAGGTGGTGTGACTCCGGAATATCCAGGGGTGAGCCCCATTGTTGCCAAAAATGGCTGCTGCTCTGTCTCGGGACACCACCACCCCTGTGTGGTTCCCTCTCAACTGACCATCCTCTCCTCACTCCCATGCCGCAGAATCAGCACTGAGCAGTAGCAGTCTATGCCCTGTCCACACCTCTCAAGACAATACTCAAGAATCTGGACTCCTGGGCAACAGGCTTCCAGACCTCAGAGTGAGAATGAAGGGGATTGCTGGGAGCTCAGAATTGCAGGTAGAGAATATGTATAGTTTTATGCAGTTTTATGCCTGGCAGTAGAGTGACATGGCACCCTAGTAGGGGAAGTAGGTCCAGTTTTTAGAGAATCTCTCCTGTGGGATATAATGGGAGGACTTTTGAACTCTGCTCATTTGTTTATGGGGTAGTCTGAGCCATTCTCATGTGGGAGGGGACTCCTGTCCACTTGGCAATGGATTTTGTACCCTTTGTTTGTATCCTTGGGGTTGCAGCTCTCCTCAGCAGGGTTGATGTGTGTTCTTCAACCTTCTCTCTTAGCACAGCTCTAATCCACCAGGTTACTTGCTAAATTTCTGTCCTTTAACTCTCCTTCTGGATGGGAGCCTCTGTGGAAAGCTGGCTTCAGTCAGCCATCTTGCCTCTGCCCCCCTACTTTTAGATATTTGAGGATTCTTCATACTTCTCTCCAAAAGGGCTGTATTAGTTTGCAATTCCTCCAACAGTGTAGGAGTGTTTCCTTCTCTCTACATCCATGCCAGCATCTTGTGTTTTGGGACTTTGTGATGTGGGCTAATCTTGCTGGGGTTAGGTGATAGCTTAGAGTGGTTTCGATTTGCATTTCTCTGATGATTAAAGATGATGAGCATTTTTTCATGTGTTTTTTGGCCATTCATGGGTCACCCTCTGAGAAGTTTCTGTTCAAATCTCTTGCTCACTTATAGGGAGGGTTGTTTTGACTTTTCTTATTTTTTAATTTGAGCTCTCTATAGCTTCTAGTTATCAGGCCTTTGTCAGATTCATAACATGCAAATATCTTCTCCCATTCCAAAGGCTGTCTGTTTGCTTTGTTTGTGGTACCCTTAGCTGTGCAAAAGCTTTTTAGCTTGATCACATACCAGCTATTTATTTTTTGTGTTGCTCCAATTGCTAGGAGGGTCTTCCTCATAAAGTTTTTTTCCCAGGCCAATATCGTCAAGTGTTTTTCCCACACTCTCTTCTAGAATTTTTATTGTTTCATGTCTTAAATTTCAATCTTTTAGCCAACAAGAATCAATTTTTATCAATGGTGAGAGGTGTGGGTCCAGTTTCAGGCTTCTACGTGTGAATAACCAGTTGTCCTAGTACCATTTGTTCAATAAGGATTCTTTTCCCCATTGCATGTTTTCGTATCCTATTCCATAGATTTTTTTTTTTTTGGTATCTCTGTTTTTTGTTTTTTTTTTAATTTATTTATTAGTATTAGATCATAGCTCTGTACATTAATGCGATCATGGGGCAACATGCACTGGTTTTATAAACAGTTCGACACATTTTCATCACACTCCATAGATTTTTTTTTTTCACATTTTTGTGCCAATACCATGCTGTTTTGATCACCATAGCCTTGTAATATAACCTGAAGTCTGGCAACATGACAGGCATCTGACTCTTGATCACAGGTCAATTCCAGATGACTGTGGCTTGCCCAGAATGAGCAAACACTCTGGCCCCACTGGTTAAGACAACAAAGAGGAAGAAGAGTTGCAATGTGTCAGAGGAGTGAGAATAAGGATGTCTTCCAGTCCAGCACCCTTGCCTCCCCTGGGCTCCTTTTCTCCTGGTGCTGGGAGGAAGCTACCCTAAGGTCCCTTGTGCCTGCTAGAGCTGAGAATCCCATAACTCTCTTTGATTCCAGGGGGCACTGTGGCTGCCCTGGAGGACTGTTCTATCAGTTGGTTTCTACCTGGTCTGTTTGGGGGCCTGGAGTGGACGCCTTGACTTTTGTCTAGAAACACTCTCCTCTCTCTATTTTTTTTTTTTGTTTGTTTGTTTGTTTTGTTGTTGTTGTTGTTGCAGGTTTTGGCCGGGGCTGGGTTTGAACCCACCACCTCCGGCATATGGGGCCAGCACCCTACCCCTTGAGCCACAGGTGCTGCCCCGATGCCTTGACTTTTGTATTTGTTTTTTTTCAGTTGTTTAGGTCTGAAAGCCTGGAATTGTCCTTAACTCCTCTCTCTTACACACCCCCAGCCAATCCATAAAGAAAGCCTGTCAGAGACTGGGTGCGGTGGCTCATGCCTGTAATCCTAGCATTCTGGAAGGCTGAGGTGGGTGGATAGCTTGACCTCACAGGTTCGAGACCAGCCTGAGCAAAAAGCGAGACCCTGTCTCTACTAAAAATAGAAAAACTGGGCTCGGTGCCTGTAGCTCAGTGGCTGGGGCTCCAGCCACATACACTGGGGCTGGCGGGTCCATCCTAGGCCTGCCAAACAATAATGACAACCACATGGATTGGGCACCCCTCAGCTCAGTGAGTAGCGTACTGGCCACATACACCAAAGCTGATGGGTTCGAGCCCAGCCCGGGCCTGCTAAACAAGGACAACCATGACCAAAAATAGGTGGTCGCCTGTAGTCCCAGCTAATCAGGAGACTAAGGCAAGAGAATCACTTAAGCCCGAGAGTTTGAAATTGCTGTGAGCTATGATGCCATAGCACTCTACCGAGGGTGACATAGTGAGACTCTGTTTCAAAGAAAAAAATAATAAAGACAACTACAACAACTACAAAAAAATAGCTGGGCATTGTGGCAGGCGCCTATAGTCCCAGCTACTTGGGAGGCTGAGGCAGGAGAATCTTTTAAGCCCAAGAGTTTGTGGTTGCTGTGAGCTGTGATGCCACAGCACTCTATTGAGGATGACATAACGAGACTTTGTCTCAAAAAAAAGTTTTTGTTTAAAACAATAAAAATAGGCACTGTGCCCCACAAATTATGGAGGCAAGAGGATCACTTGACCCAAGAGTTGGAGGTTGCTGTGAGCTATGATGCCATGGTACCCTACCTTGGATGACAGCTTGAGACTCTGTATCAGAAAATAAATAAATAAATAGCCCGTCAGCTCTACTTTTTGAATAAACCCCAAATCTGATCACTTCTTACTACTTCCACTACTGCAGCCTGGCCCCAAGCCACTGTCCTCTCCTGCCTGAGTTACTGCAAAAGCTTCCTTGCTGGGCTCCAGATTCTGCTTCTGTCTCACCCTTCACTCTCTAGCCACTCAGGCAGACAGGCAGGATCACGTCACTCCAGCATCAACTCACGTCACTCAGTGGGAAAGCCAAAGCAGTGGCCCAGTAGGCCTGGCTCCCATCACCACTCACCTCCCCACTCATTCTGCTCCAATCTCACTGGCCTCCTTCTTCCTGCCTCAGGCC
The DNA here is from genome assembly GCA_963574355.1 of Loris lydekkerianus. Taxonomy (NCBI): domain Eukaryota; kingdom Metazoa; phylum Chordata; class Mammalia; order Primates; family Lorisidae; genus Loris; species Loris lydekkerianus. The sequence continues at coordinate 22,906 of CAUYPK010010590.1, forward strand.
CTTTGCACGGGCTGTATTCTCTGCCTGGAATGCTCTTCCCCCAGATATCCACAATGCTCACTCCCTCACCTCCTTCAACTCTTCACTCAAGAGTCGTCTTCTCAGTGAAGCCTTCACTGACCTCCCCACCCCCAATGCTACAACTCCTCTTTTTTTTTTGAGACAGAGTCTCACTATGTCACCCTTGATAGAGTACTGTGACATCACAGCTCACAGCAACCTCAAACTCTCAGGCTTAAGCGATTCTCTTGCCTCAGCCTCCCAGGAGCTGGGACTACAGGCACCTACCACAACGACCGGCTATTTTTTTGTTGTTCTTGTAGTTCTTGTTGTTTAGTAGGCATGGGCCAGGTTCAAACCCACTAGCCCCGCTGAGCTACAGGTGCTGAGCCTACAACTTGTCTTTCGACCCCCATGCCTGCAATCCTGATCCCCCCCTAGCTTGCTTTATGTTTTTCCCATGGCACTTAATACCTACCATTTTGTTTGTTGTCTTCCCCCAGCAGAAAAGTAAGCTCCCCAAGGGCAGAGATCTTTGTCTATTTTGTTCACTGATATGCCAGAAGAACCTAGGACGATGCCTTGTACCTAGTAGGTACTTAATGGAGATTTGTTGAATGAATAAGTTTGCAGATTTAGAGAGAGGTAAATATGTAGCAATAGTTAATCTTTGAGGAAAACTAGGAAGGTTCATGGATTTGAGTAGGTGACCATTGAACTGGGTCTTAAAGTGGGTCTAGAAGCTGATGTAGGTGACAAGCAATCACTGATCGGCTTGAACAAAGTTTGGAAGTAAGAGAGGTTGGTGGTAGGCAGGAGTTAGGGAGAGGTGTCAACCAGTGATAGAGAGAACATCAGCAAGGTAATTTGAGGCCAGATTGAGCAAAGCTTTGAATGCGGGTGAAAGGGTTTTCCCACACCCAGGACTGGTTACATAATTTGTGGGGCACAGTGCAAAATGAAGATGCAGGGCCCCCTTCGTAAATGCTCAGTGACACCAGAGCATTAAACCAAGCTCAAGGCCCTTCTGAGCACAGGTCTCTGTGTGACTGCACAGGTCATAGGCTCAGGAAGCCAGCCCTCCTATAGCCCACTGGGGAGCTGGTAATAGCCTTCTAGAAGAGTGAAGATGTAGTTGGAGGTGGACTTCATTTCATGTATTTTTTTGTTCTTGCTGTGTCACCCAGGCTGCAGTGCCACGGCATTATCATAGATCACTGAAAACTTGAACTCTTGGGCTCAAGCAATCTTCCCATCTTGGCCTACCAAAGTTCTTGGACTATAGGTGTGATGTACTGCAGCCAGAGCTGAACTTTATGAAGATTATTCTGATATGTCTGGTATGGTAGGTTGGACAGAGCCTAGGCAGGGAGACTGAACAGCTGAGGGACAGAGGGCAGTGGTGAGGCAAAGGTTAGAGTTAGAGTGTGAAACACGAAGGAAGTGGAGTCTACATCAGGCAAGGAGAGACCCCAGAAGGCTCCTTCCTCCTTCAACCCCTTTTCTCTTTTTTCTGCTTCCCAGGTCCTGGTTGTAGAGGTGATGCCTGGTGCAGGAATCGGCAACGTATCATCTCCTTTTGGCCACCAGAGGGCAGATCATTCTCATGGATTTTCTGGTTGAATTTGGGGTAGGGGATGAGAGTGTATGGTGCCTTCTTCCCCTATTATCTCCAGACTTCCTTCCCAGTGCCTTCATCAACAGCTTCCTCAAGGGTTAGGTGCCCAAATGAAGCTGGGGTGGGGCACAAGGAAGTGTCCTAGAATCTATGGATTTATTAAGACTGAAGGTGGTACCTGTTACCTTAGGAGGTACTTTTATACCCCTTTAATTTCATCTGTTCAGCTGCTTATTTCTCTGATGTCATCAAGGTGGCTCAGCATCTGTAGATGGGAGCTGGAAGTCAAGTGTCACAGGTCCAACCAACATTTTTTCCCATAACCCCTGGGGCCTCTCTGCTCCTGTGTCTTTGGGGACCTGTTGCCTGAGCCTGATCTCTGGTTCCTGTGGGCCCCTGGCTTCTGTCCATCTTAAGCTGCTGTTGAGCCAGGAGGGCAAGTTTTGGCTGGAGTAACTTAGGTGGGGACAGCTTGGATAAATCAGCACAGTCTTTTTGTTGGTAAGACAGTCTAGGGAGAAGTGAGGAGTGGATTTGGGTTGCCATATGGACTTCCTGTTAAAGTCAGGGACTCTCCAAAGCTGAGAGGGACCTTGGAGTTCATTAACTCAATGACCTCACTTTATTAATGGGGAAATGAAGCCCAGAGAAGGAAAGAAAAGAAACTTCTCCAATACCCATTTTTTGTTCCATCCTGAGGAATCTTCATTTTAAGAGTTATTCTTTTGCCAGGTGTAACGGCTCACACCTGTAATCAGAGTACTTTGGAAGGCCAAAGTGGGAGGATTGCTTGAGGCCAGGAGTTTCAGTCCAGCCTGAGCAATATATTGAGACCCTGGCTCAACAAAAAATAGAAATTAGCCAGGCTTGGTAGCACACACCTGGAGTCCCAGCTACTCAGGGGCCTAAGGCAGGAGGATCACCGGACCCTAGGAATTAGAGGATGCAGTGAGTAATGATGGCACCACTGTACTCTAACCCAGTCAACAAAGCAAGACAATGTCTCAAAAATTAGTAAATGAATAAATAAATAAATATAATTCAAAGATGTTATTTTGAATGTCAGCACTGGAACAAAGGCATGGGTCCTTTTAAGACAGGGAAAAGGAGCTTAAATTCAAATATTGTGTGACTTTTTTTTTTCAAGATCACAGAGTAGGGGGCAGCTGTAGCTCAATGGTTAGGGCGTTGGCCACATGCACCAGGGCTGGTAGGTTTGAGCCCAGCCAGGGGACTGCTAAACAAACAAACAAACAAACAAAAAATAGCTGGGTGTTGTGGCTGGCAGGCGCCTGTAGCCCCAGCTACTGAGGAGTCTGAGGCAAGAGAATCGCTTAAGTCCAGGAGTTTGAAGTTGCTGTGAGGTGTGACGCCACAGCACTCTACCAAGGGAAACAGTGAGACGGTCTCAATTAAAAAAAAAAAAAAAAAAAAAAAAAAATCAGGCTCAGAGCCTGTAGCACAGCAGTTAAGGCACCAGCCAGATACACCAGAGCTAGCTGGTTCGAATCCAGCCCGGGCCTGCCAAACAACGATGACAGACCACAACCAAAAAAAACCAGGTTGTGGCAGGCGCGTGTAGTCCCAGCTACTTGGGGGGCTAAGACAAGAGAATAGCTTAAGCCCAAAAGTTTGAGGTTGCTGTGAGCTGTGACACCACAGCACTCTACCCACGGCTAGAGCTTGAGACTTGTTTCCAAAAAAAAAAAAAAAAAAAAAAAAATCACAGAGCATTTTTCTTTTTCTTTTTTTCCAGCTAGGGCTGGAATGTAGGGCCCTGGGCCCTCCTTCAGCCAGTGTGGTGGGAAAGATGTTGACTGGTGCCTGCCTCTGGCCTTGCCAAGCCCTGCAGACTAGATGCGGGATGTATGACTGATAAACAGAAGCCAAGATAGGTGACAGCAGGTATATAGCAGGCAGACCGACGCTGCATTTGCCACGTGACATATGTTGATAGCGTAGACGATAAGAAGATGGGTTTCATGAGCTGACCAACAGATGAACAGAAACGCAGGCAGGAATCAAAGGATGCCTATCGTAGGGACAGCCAACATTCTTATTTTGTATTTAGTAAAATCACAAACGCTCACAGGTAACCCATGCTTCCTGTTCAAGGTTTGAAAATACCCGAAAACTGACGGAAAGAAACGAAGAGACTCAGACTTGGAGAACGGCGGGTGTCGGGTGTTGCCGGAAATGGCCGACGACTGTACTCGGAAGCGAGGCGGGACGGGGGCGTGGCCCGCTCTACTCGCGGGGCGGCTTCGGGTGTTTCCGGAAACTACCGAAAGCTAGCTTGAAGTGGGCGGAGGCGGCTAGTGGGCGTGGCTGGATGGCTCCAGGGTACCCAGAGTCGCTTCGTGGATTTCCGTAAACAGAGCCGAAGCTTCGCCTTCGGAATCGAGGAGGCGCGCGAGTCCCCAGGGGAGGGTACCTCCTTCGGCTGTTTCCGGAATTCACCCGTAGTCTGTGACCGGGAAGAGAGGCACTCCCCCTCCCGTTTCTAACCGCTTCGGATATTTCCGGCTGTTGCCGGCGGAAAGAGCCGAGGGCCGGCGGTGGTGGCGGCCATGTTGGGAGCAGCAGGTCCGGCGGCGTCTGCCTGTGTGCCGGGCGCGGAGCAGTGCCGCTGAGGGCAGGGGAGGAGCGAGGCAGGCGGCCGGCTGCGGCGGCAGAAAGTAGGCGGAGCGGCGCGGCCCGGCCGAAAGGCGGCACAGCCCAGCCGGGGGTCGGGGGGGTGCGGTCCGGAGCCGCTCGGAGCGGGCGCGGCCTAGCTCGAGCGGCGCATCCCCGGGCTGGCGTGAGCGGCTGCCCGGCCTCCCCGCACCCCCGGCCGGGGCCCATGCGGCCGGTTCTCCTCCTGTGAGAAGCCCCGCCCGGCCGGGCTCCGCGCCTTCCCTTCCCTCCCTTCCTCTAAGCTTCTCGGTTCCCTCCCTGAGATACCGGCGCCATGTCCAGCGCCCGGACCCCCCTACCCACGCTGAACGAAAGGGACACGGAGCAGGTAAGGAGCCCCGAGGGCTCCCCGAATTCTCTGGCTGGGCCCCTGCACCTTGCAGAGTCCCCTCCCTCCTCCGCCCTCCTCGTGCCCCTGCTGCCACCATGCATAACTTCAGCTGCCCTGTCATCCGGCTTTCGGCTTCAGCCCCGCACATCCCCCTTCCGAGTCCTGTCCTGGGACCCACCTTGTCCGAGCTGCACACTTGTCTTTCTGCCAACCCCTCTCTCCCCTCACCGCCCTCCTGCGCTCTTCCGTGTCACCTCCCCAGCTTCCCCTTCTCTTCCCTTTTTCTCTCAGGGGCCGTTCTGGTCTTCCTCCACCCACGCTTAAAGCAACCATCCTCTGGCTCCTCGAATAACAAGCACCCCGCGATTTGCCACAGATTGTTGTCCACCTCTCCCTTTATCTCTTGCCTTGCTTCCCTTCCGCCCGCACTGGTTCTCCCAGTCCCTGGTTATCACCCTTAGGGTGCTTGCCCGAGAGTGTGTTCTCCATCCCTGTCCCCTTTCACTTCCCCAGCCTTTTCTCTCCAGCTTCTTTTCCAAATTGTACTCTTCCTCTTGTTTGCAACCCACCAGCTCCACCCTCATCACCTTTGCAAATCGTTTGCCTACTCTTTGCTCATCACTTTCCCTTCTTTCCTCCCGGAGCTCCCTGGTTCCTGGCCCTGGCATTTGTCGCTTCCGTGTTTCCCATACAGCTGTCATGCGCATACTTTTCCCACAGGTTGACTTTGAGGCTTCGCAGGCTTCATCATACCCCTCAGAGTCTTTGGGTCTCTTGTTCTCTTCCCCCGGGTGTTTGGTTTTTAAGTTCTTGGGCCTCCTGTTTATTGCTGTGCAGTTCTACCAGCCTGCTCCCTGGGCTCTTCCTTCCAGTGAAGACACTCAAAACACAACCTGTTGCTCAGGCCTTTCCTGGGGCTTGGTGCTTCACAGTTTTTGCCTTTTTGCCATGGTGGCTTTCTCTCTCCGCTTTTGTGTCTGTCATTTCTCAGTGTCTTCCTCTTTGCGTGTTGCCTTCCTGTTTCTCCACCCTCACCCCATCTTCCTTACTATGCTGGTTAATCAGTGTCGCCTTTCATCTGCCTGTTAGTCTCCTGCCTTCTTCACACTGTCCTCCTTGTCCCTGCCGTGTACTCCTGTCCATTCCTTTCCTATTGGCTAGTCTTTGTAATTCCCAGGAAGTCCAGGCTTTGGGCAGTCCCAGACTTCAGCCTCACCAACATCCATGCTCCTTCTCGTCCTGGCAATCACTGCTGTCGTTTGTCACCCAATCCTCAGCCTTTTTGTGTCATCTCACCTCTGAGCTGAGAGGATCCACTTTCCACCCCTTCCCTTTCTTTCACTGTCTCCAGTGTCCCCTGCTGACTACTTTGTGAAGAGTCCCCTGCCTTTCTCATACCTTTCTAGGTGGAGACGTTTACTAGGCCAAAATAACTCCACTTGACAAAGGAGCTCTTCTGCCCTGGGGCTGCGGTGCTTTTTGCATTCTTTCCCCTCATTACACCCTTTGTTTCCTCTTGCGCCCTTCTTTCTTTGTAACTCTAGCTGCTGTTATATTCTCTTGCATGTTAACATCCTTCTCTGAAAAATTTTACCTCCTTTCATTTCCTGTGTTTTTCTATTTCATTATACCCCTCTCCCCATATCTGGACAGTTAAGAACTCAGTAGGAGTTCTGGACAGAGGTTTTCTCTGCTGGGTTGACCCTTTTATTACTGATGGATTGTTTGCTTCTGGGAATGAAATAGAGGTCGAGAGGGAGGGATGGTTAATTTCCATTTCATCACTGGGTTTGGCAGCTGGTTCTGCATGGGACAGAGGTCTTTGGACACAGAGGAACATGGTTGTGTCTCTCCGTCATTCTCTCCCTTCCTTGCCAGCTCCCTCCTTTCTGGGAACCACTTCTCTCCCTTCCTTGTTTCTCCCTCCTTTCTGGGAACCACTTTCTCCAGGACTTCTTGAGGTTGCTTATTCCATCCCTTTTCCTCTCACTATCTTTGTTTTAGCAGGTAAGCCCTGCTGAACCAGAGAACTTTCCAGACCTTGATTATGAGCTGGTAGGAGGAGGCCAAGTGACTGACTGGCACCCTCAGGCATTTGGGGAGTGGCATGGAGTGCCTACTGGGGGGGGGGGGGGAGGGTGCATTATGTTCAGCAAAGTAGAATAACAGACTACCTCAATGTGTTTTCTTTGTATTGTTTACTAAATGTAAATGTATATTACCACGGTCTTTTTGTGTGTGTGTGTGATGTGTGCATTGATTTCCTCTTTCTTAGGTGCATGGTGTACTGCTGACTGCATAGTAGGGACTCCACTGTAGGGCACATTCACTGATTTCATGACAGCAGAAATCAGTAACCATTTTGGGATGTAAGCTACTCTTTAATAACTTTGTCCAGAGCAGTAGTTACATACATTGTTATCCTGTTCCAATTATGCATTACTTATCCTGTTTCTATTCTTTATGGTGTTAGGTTCCCCTGAGCCTCTTCAGAGCTCCTACTGTAGTTCTCAGGGTAGCCGATCACACCATCAACTTAAGTCTCATCTGGTCTGGCATGGTGGCTCACACCTGTATTCCTAGCACTCTGGAAGGTCGAGGTGGGTGAATTGCCTAAGTCAGAGCGAGACCTCATTTGTTAAAAAAGAAAGAAAGAAAAAGCCATGTGTTGTGGTGGGCACCTACAGTCCCAGCTGGGAGGCTGAGGCAAGAGAATCAAGTCTTAAGGTTGTTGTGAGCTATGACGACATGGCACTCTACCAAGGGCAACAAAGTAAGACTCTGTCTCAAAAAAACAAACAAAAAATACAACTTAAATCTCATCCCAGTAAAAGCAGGGACTTGGATGCACCTATTCCAAGCAGGTGCCTATATTCTTTAAAACAAGAAAAAAGACAGGCAGCAGCTTTTCTGGTCACAAGGCCAGGATGTCAGAAGCACTGGCCTCTGGAATACATCTGTCACCAAGTGAAAGTAAGAAACCTCTTCTTGGTCCTGTTGTGAACCAAGCTAAAGTAGTTGTGAAAGCTCAATCATTGCATAGTATTTTTTTTTTTTTTTTTTTTTTGCAGTTTTTGGCCGGAGCCAAGTTAGAACCCACCACTCCGGTATATGGGGCTGACACCCTACTCCTTTGAGCCAGAGGCGCCACCCATTGCATAGTCTTAATGTTACGAAATAAAACTCAAGGGATTTGGGCTTGGCATCCGTAGCTCAGTGAGTAGGGCACCAGCCACATACAACAAGGCTGGTGAGTTCGAGCCCAGTCCCAGCCTGTTAAACGACAGTAACAACTACAACCAAAAAATAGCTGGGCATTGTGGTTGGTGCCTATAGTCCCAGCTACTTGGTAGGCTGAGGCAAGAGAATTGCTTAAGCCCAGGAGTTGGAGGTTGCTGTGAGTTGTGACACATGGCACTTTACCCAGGGCAACAGCTTGAGATTCTGTCTCAAAGAAAAAAATTAAATGAAAAAATGCTGGACTCTCACCTCTGCCAGAAGCCAACTCAATCAGTATACTATGCTAGACCAAGACAGCCTTAAGGGGCCCCACTTCCTGTGACTGGAGATCCAGTAATTCAAATTCTCATGGGCAAAAAGACAATAACAACCCACGCAGCGGTCCTCAAACTGCGGCCTCGCAGGTCACATGAGGCAGTGTGATTGCATTTGTTCCCGTTTTTTTTTTTTACTTCAAAATAAGATATGTGCGGTGTGCATAGAAATTTGTTCGTAGTTTTTTTTTTAAACTATAGTCCAGCCCTCTAACAGTCTGAGGGACAGTGAATGTACCCCCTGTTTAAAAAGTTTGAGGACTCCTGCTAGGACCTCTAACACTACATTCAAAGACAGCCAATGACAGCCATCTGTGGAGGGATGGAAGGAAGTGATGGGGTAAGCAAAGGTCTAAAGAAAGTAGAGGGCTGGGCACGGTAGCTCATGCCTGTAATCCTAAGCACCCTGGGAGGCTGAGGCAGGAGGAATGAGCTCAGGAGTTCAAGACTACCCTGAGCAAGAGCAAGGCCCAGTCTCTACTAAAAGTAGAAAAACTGGCTGGGTTTAGAGGCTCACACCTGTATCCGAGCACTTTGGGAGGCCAAGGCAGGTGGATTGCTTGAGCTCTACTGAAAATAGAAAAATTGGCTGTGTTTGCAGCTGAGTGGGTAGGGCGCTGGCCACATACACCCAGGCTGGTGGGTTTGAACCCAGCCTGGGCTAGCTAAACAACAATGACAACTACAAAAAAAAAAAAAAATAGCCGGGCATTGTGGCAGACACCTGTAGTCCCAGCTACTTGGAAGCCTAAGAGTTAGAGGTTGCTGTGAGCTATGATGCAACAGCACTCTACCAAGAGCGACATAGTAAGACTCTGTCTCAAAAAAAAAACAAAACAAAAAACTCAAAGGATTTAGTTGGGTTGATTCCCTCCACCCAAGTGTCCTGTATCACTTTATTTAGATTTCAGTTATTTAAACTGATTTCACCAGAAAATAGATAAACACCACTGGTTGTCTCCAATCTTTCTTGCTCTTCCTCTCCCTCTTTCTTTAAAAATGTGGCTGATGAGAAGCTGTTTCCAGGAGGTCTTTGATCACGTCTGAAACAGACACACAGTCAGAAAATGTTGAAGCATAAAAATAAACCTTGTGTTGCAGGGAGATTGCCTGTTTGCTGTGGACTCTGCTTCTAACAGTGAAAGCAGGAGATACCAAAAAAAAAAAAAAAAAAAAATCAAGCCCTGACTTTAAGATGTTGTTTTGACACCTGGCTACATACAGATGAGCTTTTTCATAGCCACAGACTTCTTCCTTTTGTAGGAGGATTCTGACCTGGGGCTGGTAGTTTTGGGGATTCTCAGTCTGTGAGCTAAGCTTTCTATTTGCTTCTTTTCCAAATGGCTCTGCTGGCCTGGAGGCTTGGCAGTAGTGAAAGCAATCAGCAAGATGACTGTTTGTCTTCCAGCCAGCAGCAGCAGTAACAAGCAAGTATGGAAAAGGGCCCAACTTCCAGAGTTCACCTGCTAGAGCTTTCTGTAACACCTGGGGGAGGTCTACGTGGCTCCAGACCTGCCCTATCTCTAGGCCTCAGAAACTATGAGAGGAGAGGGCTCTTAAGAGAACACGGAAGCATTCCACTATCTCCCTCTACCCCTTTCTGCTGGAGTGGGCAAGGGAGGGGACTGCTGTCAGTTTTCTAGGGAGTGAGTGGCATTGTTTAGTCTCTCAGTCATAGGAAGAGGAGTTTGGAAGTTTTGATGAAGAAAACAAATCTAAGTTATAAGATCCTGTGAAGAAGAACTGCCACTCCAAACACAAATATTCATTGGATCCCAGCGTTAATGTTGGCTAAATGTGTTTTGCTTTTGAGGTCCTCCAGGTAGTCTGGCTCCTTTAGCAAAGCATTTCATTCCACAATTCTGTAAGCTGTGCAGCACCATGCCCTGGGTCTGAACTCTGATCTGTCCCTTGATTCTGGCTAGGGGCTCCTTGGTGGTGATGCTTCTGGCTAGGGCTGTGGGTGGATACCAGGCCATATAGCCTCACTTTCTGCTTGGTACTAGAGATCAGAATGAGATGTTGTTAGAGCAAGGGCTGTAGGAGCCCTGGAGTTCATAGAGTTTCCATATCAAACCCTTTGAATCTGCTTAAAGAACTGCTCCTAGTAAATTATAGTATTTTCTCTCCATTTTGTGGACTTCAGGAAGTAGCTAAACTGATAGATAAAAGGTAATTATAGAAGCTTGACTTGCTTCAGATTAAAATGAAGTTTCCAAAGGGATAACTGAATCTTTTAGGGTGACCAAAGATAAGGCCAGAGATTCTTTTTAGCATAAATGCCTTTTTTGTTTGTTTTTTTTGAGGCAGAGTCTCACTTTGTTGCCCTTGGTTGAGTGCTGTGGCGTCACAGCTCCCAGCAACCTCAAACTCTTGGGCTTGAGCAATTCTCTTGCCTCAGCCTCCCATGTAGCTGGGACTACAGGTGCCTGCCACAACACCTGGCTAATTTTTTTTATTGCAGTGGTCATTGTTGTTTAGCTGGCCCGGGCTGGGTTCAAACCCGCCATCATTGGTGTATGTGGCTGGCGCCAAGCCTAGCATAAACAGAGCTGATGACTGTGAGGTAGGAAAAGATGGAGAATTTATTTGCCTGAGAAGTTTACAGGGTTAGATCTGTTGTTAGATCCCTTTGGATAGAAGAACCCTATTCTGAGTGGGTATTTGACCAGGACTAACCGAGGCTTTCATGAACTCTTTTCCCATTGAGGACTTAGCCACTGGGCCAGCATTTATTTTCTCCCAGGACCTTCCATGATGTTCCTACAATATGTATTATGCTGACTTGAATGAATATTTTATGCCTAGAGTGCAGCCAAGCCTCAGACTTTGCAGCCCATTATGGACAAGTAGGGTGGGGGCTGGGTGCCACCTTTGGCCCCATGATAGCATCTCTGCTAAATGGACTCCCCCAGCAGCACTTTGAAGCCCATTAATGGATTGGGATGAAGTAACCCCAGCAGATCATCTTCCTTTTCTGAGAGTGCCTGACAAGAGGCTTTCTTGCAGTAACCAGGATCACCTCAATCTCTGCTTGGTTAATCTATAGACTGGGGCTGCTAGGCCTCTGCTTTGAGAAGAGGTGTGGAAAGGGTTTGGTTCTCTTTCAGCTGTGGTGCCGCTGCCAGGTTTATTAGTTTCCCATCAAAGCAAAAATTGAGAGGGATGTGGAAAGGGTGGTTGTTTAAACCTGGCCCTTTCTTCTTTATTGGAAGTTCAGCACAGTGATAAACTAGATAGGTGGCTGAGTTTCCTTCTCTTGATGGGAGATACCAGTATTTATATTCTTTGCACTTGAAGCATACGTTTTCCAGGCTTTCTCCAGTCTTCATGAGACATGAGTGAGTCAGAGAAGTGTTATCTGCTCATTTTCCCCCTTCTGTCTCAGGAGAGGGAAGAGTAAGCCTTTGCAAACCCTGTGGGGAGGAAAGTAATACTGTACCTACTGCTGGCATGGGCAGAGACAGGCCGTCCCCAGGTTAGCTCTCCGAGTAGCATGGCACTACCCCATCACAGGCTTTTTGGTGTAGGCCTCTGAAGATCATTGCTGATCTTCTGGACAGAGATAGTATAGCTGACCTAAAACACCAAAGGGAATCTCACCTCTTGGTTTCCAATAATTGCAGAGGAGGCATGCCATTTCCTACTCCTTGCCTCTAGACCAGCTCCTCTTTTGGGAAGTATAAATAGGCTAGTCTTTTTATTTGCATTTCTGTTTTTGTTTAGAATGTTTGAAGTCTCTTGGTCCCTGTGAGGAATTCTTTCCACAGATGTCTGTCTTTGGGTTGATACTCGTTTCTCTCTACTTCCAGTTATTCCTTAGATTTCTCCCTAAAAAATGGCAAAAGGGGCAAAAATAAATGTTTTTCCTCTTTTACACCAAATTGTTGATTTTAGGCTTATACACATGTAAAGCAATATGGTCACGCATGATTTGGTAGTAGAGAGGGTGAGGTGGACACTAGTGCTGATGGCTGGGTGATCTCCAGGGCCATTTGGGCCTGGGGAGAAAGGAGGGGTGTGTTCAATTACTGGCTCTAAGCCACTTTTTGGCCTTTTTTCTTAACTTAAGGAAGATGGAGCAGACCAGGGGCTTCTCTGTAGAACCAGTTAAGCTGGTTTTGAGCAGCCTCGGCCTATTTTCCTGTGTGCTCTTTGGGAAGTTGGCAATACAAAGGTCTGCCTCCTCTGGGACTGTGTTCCTTCAGGCGTGAGTTTGGAAGCCGGCTGTAAACAACCCCCTCCCCCTTCCCCTCCCCAAACACTGAATGGGTCTCTGAGCTTAGCCTCTGCTCCTGGGAGGAGACTTTCTCTACACCCTATACTGAACTTCAGGGCAGCTTTGTTTTACACACCTTTCACTGGATGTTGTAAGACACACTGCTTTTCTTGTGTAGGGGCTCCAGATTCACAGCTTGGCAAAAGGTCCCCAGCCTGGCCAGGAGGCAGGGACGGGGTCTGCTGTGGCTTCTCATTTGTGGGTCTGGAAGGGAATTGGGTCTTCTGACGGCTGTGATCTGGCTGCTGAATTCATTAAGACTCCAGACCTTTTGGGACTGTGCAGAACTGTCCAGGCCTGCTGGGAAAGAAAACAGAAAAAGAGTAGTTTCTGATCTTTGGCAATTTGCAGGTGTGTCAGCTGTAAGAAATAGTCTATAGGAAAGGTAGGAACTATCTATCTGTCACCACATGTGTGGTACTTCCTGAAACAGCAGGGGGGAGTTTTTCTCAGGGAGTAAGACCTAGCCAGGCTCTGAGATGCCACCATCAGCACTGCTAACAGTGCATGGTTGTTTATCCAGTCTCCTGACTAAACAGAAGATTCCCAAGTGTGGAAGTTTGGTGAGTAGTGAGTGAAACTACCTACAGAGAGGGCTCCAGCCAGTGTCCTTATCCTTGAATGCTGGCTATGCCTGTTGCCTCTACAATAACCCACACATTGCTTCTTCTCAGTACCATTTGCCCTGAGATTATCTTGGTAACTGATATCCCATATGCAGAGTGGCTCCCTTTTTTCTCCATCTATTTTTTTTTTTTTTTTTGAGACAGTCTCACTTTGTCACCCTTGGTAGAGTGTTGTGGCATCATAGCTCACAGCAGCCTCAAACTCTTAGGCTCAAGAGATCCTCTTGCCTTAGCCTCTTGAGTAGCTGGAGCTACAGGCATTTGCCACGAAGACCAGCTTTTTTTTTTTTTTTTTTTAGAGACAGTCTCACTTTGTCACCCTTGGTAGAGTGCTGTAGCATCACAGCTCACAGCAACCTCAAACTCCTGGGCTTAAGCAATTCTCTTGCTTCAGCCTCCTGAGTAGCTGGGACTACAGGCGCCTGCCACAATGCTCAGCTATTTTTAGAGATGAGATCTCACTCTGGCTCAGGCTGTCTCAAACCTGTGAACTCAGGCAATCCACCCGTCTCAGCCTCCCAAGTGTTGGGATTATAGGCGTTAGCCACTGCACCTGGCCTTATTATTTATTTATGTATTTATTTATTTTTATTTTTTAGAGATTGGGTCTTGCTCTTGGTTAGGTTGGTCTTGAACTCATGAGCTCAAGCAATCCACCTGCCTTGGCCTTCCAGAGTGCTAGGATACAGGTGTGAGCCTCTATGCCCAGAAGTTTTTCTACTTTTAGTAGAGACTGGGTCTTGCTCTTGCTCAGGGTAATCTTGAGCTCCTAAGCTCATTCCTCCTGCCTCAGCCTCCCAGGGTGGTTAGGATTACAGGCATGAGCTACTGTGCCCAGCCCTCTACTTTCTTTAGACCTTTGTTTACCCCATCACTTCCTTCCATCCCTCCACAGATGGCTGTCATTGGCTGTCTTTGAATGTAATATTAGAGACCCTTGTGGGTTGTTACTATCTTTTTGCCCATGAGAATTTGAATTACTGGGTCTCCAGTCACAAGGAAGTGGGGCCCCTTAAGGCTGCCTTGGTCTAGCATAGCATACTGATTGAGTTGGCTTCTGGCAGAGGTGAGAGTCCAGCATTTTTTTTTTTTTTTTTCTTCTTCTTGAAACAGAGTCTCAAGCTGTCGCCCTGGGTAGAGTGCTATGGCTTCACAGCTCACAGCAACCTCCAACTCCTGGGCTTAAGCAATTCTCTTGCCTCAGCCTCCCGAGTAGCTGGGACTATAGGCACCCGCCACAATGCCCAGCTATTTTTTGGTTGTAGTTGTCGTTGTTGTTTGGCCGGCCCGGGCTGGATTCAAATCTTAGCCCCTGGAGCTATAGGCGCTGAGCCAAGTCCAGCATTTTTTAATTTTTTTATTTTTTTTGAGACAGAGACTCAAGCTATCGCCCTAGGTAGAGTCCTATGGCTTCACAGCTCACAGCAACCTCAAACTCCTGGGCTCAAGAGATTCTCCTGCCTCAACCTCCCAAGTAGCTGGGACTACAAGTGCCTGCCACAGCGCCCGGCTATTTTTTGGTTGCAGCTGTCATTGTTGTTTGGCGGGCCTGGGCTGGATTCGAATCCGCCAGCTCAGGTGTATGTGGCTGGTGCCTTAGCCACTTGAGCCACAGGCGCCAAGCCCAAGTCCAGCATTTTTTGACTTCAAATAAGTGGTTCAACTGAGGTTAAGAGCATGTTTTGCAGCTAAATTCTCTGGATTGGAATCCTGGATTAGCCTCTGCTGTGGTTTTAGCTTCCTTAATCCCTCTACTTCTGTTTGCTTACCCATACAATGGAAGTAGGAACAGTATCTATCTTACAGGTATAGTTGTGAGCATTAAAAGAGTTAAGGAGTATAAAGTTTTTAGACCAGCACCTGACACAGCAGAATATTCATTGTCATTATTGTTCCAGTTGAACAACTTAGTGAATTTTCTCTGAGCACCACTCAGCTCAAGGTCAGAATGACAGATGCATTTTGGAATTCCTCTGTAATCAGTTAAAGAATTTATTTTTTATTATTTTTTTTTTAATTTGAGACAGTCTCAAGCTGTCGCCCTGGGTTTAGTCCATGGCATCATAGCTCATAGCAACCTCCAACTCTTGGGCTCAAGCGATCCTCTTGCCTCAGATTGTCTGTTTTTAGTAGAGACAGGGTCTCACTCTTGCTCAGGCTGGTCTTGAACCTGTGAGCTCAGGCAATCCACCTGCCTTGGCCTCCCAGAGTGCTAGGATTACAGGTGTGAGCCGCTGCACTCAGCTCTAACATTTCTTTTAAAAACATTTGTTTGCTTATTTTTATTAGTGTTTTTTTGTTTGTTTCGTTTTTTAACCAATCAGCTGTTAGGCAATTTTATTGATTAAAGGGGGAAAATCCCATCCAGTTCCTGCCTGTATTTCTCTATTGTAAATGGTGATGGTGGTGGATGTGCATTGCTATCGATGGTTGGAATGCCAAATCCAAAGTCACTAGAGGTGGCTGGGCAGCTGTAGCTCAGTGGTTAGGACTCCAGCCACATGTACTGGGGCTGGTGGGTTAGAACCCAGCTCAGGCCTGCTAAAACAATAACAAAAAAATAGCCAGGCTTTGTGGTGGGTGCCAGTATTCCCAGCTATTAGGGAGGCTGAGGTAAGAGAATCTCTTGAGCCCAAAGTTTGAGGTTACTGTGAGCACTCTACAAACTGAGACTCTGTCTCAATTTAAAAAAAAAAAAAAAAAAAAAACAAGGTCTGGGTGTTAAGAGGGGAAATGGCAGGGTTCCTCTCTGCAGGGTCCCACCAAGTGTGGGGATTCCTTTCATATTCCTTTCTTTAGAAAGTACAGTGTTGACCCTGTGGCCTGAGGAGAAAGCTCCCTGTTGCTGGTAAGGGCAACATGGGAATTTAGCAGCCGGACTGTAGTTCCTTTTTCCCTACCAGAGTGGTCTTATTACCTCTGCTTTCAGAAACCTGAAGGGACGCAGCCATTTCTCAGCTGTGCCTGTGAATTTGTGGACTTTGAATCTTGGGCTCACATGTTGGTCTGTATGGGTTCTGTGCTCAGTCTTCATCTTCTTGCCATTTTTGGAGCACAGACACATTGTCAGAACAGCAAGTAAGTTGCTTCATGTTGCAGCTGTGGCTGGGGGAAACAAGGTGACGGCTGAACTCATCTGGGATTGTTTCTGTCTGTATTTTCCTCTTGCTTTTGACCCCTCTGCTGCCTTCTGTCACTTCCCTTTTTTTTCCTGTTTGATTTCTTTGAACTCTATTCCTTCATTATTATGTCCATGTTCCCATTCTCGGATTTCACACTCCCTTTCCATTTTTGTGCCTTTTTTGTGACATAGCTTAGAAGAAGAATTTTGATAGTCTGAGATCCTTCATGTATAGAATCCCAGACCACCTAGTCTTTTTTTTTTCTCCCATCCTCTGATTTCTGTAAAGTTAAGGTTTCACTGCTTTAGAAAACGTATTCTTTTTATGTCTCTGAGCCACCTTCCTCAACTAAGTCAGGCTTGGCAACCTGACAGCTTACTAGGGACTGCATTCTGGTTTCCCTGGTGACAGGCTCTATGCTAGTTCTGGGCTGTTTTCCTCTGACCCATCAGGAAACTCGTAAGTTTAGGCCCTGTTTTGGGAGAGATCTGAAGAGGCACTTGTGAATTTTGGACAGTGCAGTATTGAATTTAGTTCTAAATGTGGTCTGGGGACACTGTGGGTCACTCAGACTCTTTACATGCACAAAGTCAAAAAATTATTTTCATTGTGACGTTAATACAGTATTTGTCTTTATCACTCATTCCCTTGCCAGTATGCAGTGGCATGTGCCAGAGGCCAAATGATGGTGTGGTGACATCATCATTCCCTGGCTGATGAAATGCGTGATTCTATATTTCTGTGTTTCCTAGAATTTTTTTTTTGTTTGTTTGTTTTGTTTTGTTTTGGCAGGGGCCAGTTTTGAACCCACCAACCCCCGTATATGGGGCTGGCGCCCTACTCATTGAGCCATAGGTACCGCCCGTTTCCTAGAATTTTTAAGGTAGTACTTTAAGGTAAAAATACAGAAGTTTTTAATGATGAGCTGAGTCGGTTTCCAGTATTTCTACAATGCTCCTACTAGCTCTCTTTGGTTATAACTGCTGTAATTTTTCTGTAAATTTCATTATTGCCTAATAAGTCATTATTTTGAAACCTCAGCATTTTCCTGGTGCTTTTGAGGAAATACAGCAAGAAGTAAGTACAACTTGTAAAAACTTTTGGTAAAACTTCTAATATTTCAAAATATTTCTAACTTATTTTAGCATTTAATTCTATTCTAAAATAGAAGAAAATTTATAACATTTCTCTTAGGATGGATTGTTGGCTTAAAAAAGGGAGATTATTAGAAGACTTGCTTTTTCAACCCATGACTGCATCTTCTATGTTTAAAGATACTGGAAGGTGGCACCTGTGGCTCAAAGGAGTAGAGCGCTGGCTCCATATACCAGAGGTGGCGGGTTCAAACCCGACTCTGGCCAAAAACTGCAAAAAAAAAAGACATAACAAGTGAACTCTAAGCCAAAGAAACTGGGTGTAACTACAAATAAGCATTAAAAAAATAAAAAGAAAACTATAATGTAAGCTATCTTTTCAGCTTTGTAGGTGTTTATAATATCTTACTGTATCTTATGCAACAGTATTTCGTATAGTATTATGGTGCCTGTTAAGTTGTGGCACTCTTTCAAGATCAGTCATTCAGAGTTTAAAGCAAAAGGAATTGAATATTTTAAGTGTATGTACTGTGAGCTCTTTAAAAGCCAAAATTTGTTCCAGCTTTTCAAACTGGAACTAAAAAAGTCACTGAAGCTTTTGTACAGGGAAAGTTACCACTTTGCTCTGGCTGGAGAAACCCACACAATGGCTGAGAGACTAGCAAAGTCCTGAACAGCTGACGTTCCTGAATGCCCACTGGATGAAAAGTCATTAGAATTCAGAGCAGTGCCACGTCAAACAAATGTTACCAGGAGTCATTAAATTAAAAGATTTAGCTGCTTGCCTGAAGACCAAGTTAATATCTTGTTTATAGAATATTGCTTTCACCGTACATATTAGCAGATCTATAGGTGGGGTTCAACTTGCCGTATCAGCACCAACTCTCTCCAAAGAATAATTTCTTTTATGTGAATGCTCAGCAACAGACACAAGTGATGGTAAATATCCAACAAGTTGAATAACTTTTGGAATCTCATGGTTTATTCTGGAACAACTTCATTTCTTTTCTTTTTCTTTTTCTTTTTTTCTTTTTTTTTTTTTTTTTTTAGACAGAGCCTCAAGCTGTCACCCTGGGTAGAGTGCCATGGCATCTTAGCTCACAGAAACCTCCAACTCCTAGGCTTAAGCGATTCTCTTGCCTCAGCCTCCCAAGTAGCTGGGACTACAGGCGCCCGTCACAGCGCCCAGCTATTTTTTTTTTTTTGGTTGCAGCCGTCATTGTTGTTTGGCAGGCCTGGGCAGGATTCAAACCTGCCAGCTTAGGTGTATGTGGCTGGCACCTTAGCCGCTTGATCCACAGGTGCCGAGCCAAACAACTTCAGTTCCATTTGCACTGTTGGTGCAACAGCAGAGAACACTGCTGGCACCATAATGTGAACAAAGGCAACGGCACCAGAGTCTACCATTTGTTGTTGCATTGTCTTCTTTCCTGCCACACACTTGGGGGGAGGGCATTTTCACTTAAGAATGTCCTGCATGAAAAACTAAAAATTATTTTCATTAGGCGGCGCCTGTGGCTCAAAGGGGTAGGGCACCAGTCCTATATGCCGGAGGTGGCAGGTTCAAACCCAGCCCCGGCCAAAACCACAAATAAATAAATAAATAAATAAATAATAAAAATAAAAATTATTTTCATTAAGTCTCAACCCTCTAATAAAGGTCTTTTTACTATTGTGAGTGATGAAACACAAAGTATTCACACAGTGTTGCTGACATGGTGTTGATAATGGTTTTACGGAAAGCACGTGTGTGATGGAGCTAAACCAGTTGCAAGGGTCATCATTTTTTTCTTTTTCCTTTTTTTTTTTTGTAGAGACAGCGTCTCACTTTATTGCCTTTGCCCTTGGTAGAGTGCCGTGGTGTCACACAGCTCACAGCAACCTCCAACTCCTGGGCTTAGGCGATTCTCTTGCCTCAGCCTCCTGAGTAGCTGGGAATACAGGTGCCTGCCACAACGCCTGGCTATTTTTTGTTGCAGTTGTCACTGCTGTTTTTAGCTGACTGGGGCTGGGTTTGAACCCACCACCCTTGGTATATGGAGCCAGTGCCCTACCCATTGAGCCACAGGCGCTGTCCAACCGGTCATTTTGCTTGAAAGAACAATGATGGAAAAACTCATGTTTGAGTATGTGATGGACATTTTTTTTTTTTTTTTTTGAGACAGTTACATTATGTCGCTTTTGGTAGAGTACTGTGCTGTCACAGCTCATAGCAACCTCCAACTTTTGGGCTTAAGTGATTCTCTTGCCTTAGCCTCCCAAGAAGCTGGGATTACAGGCGCCCACCACAACACCCACCTGTTTTTTGGTTATAGTTGTCGTCGTTTGGCAGGCCTGGGCCGGACTTGAACCCACCTGCTCTGGTGTATGTGGCTGGCACCCTACCTGCTGAGCTACAGGTGCTGAGCCGACATTTTCTTGAATATGAGCAAAGTGAGTCTGTTACTGTCACTAGTGATAAAATTCAAGTTTTCAAGAGAACATTAGAATTTTAAAAAACTTATCTGTTAAAGACTTTTCCAATAAGCTTGGTGGTAAAATCAATGAATGTGAATTTTAAATATTGTACAAAATGTTGATATTTGGAAATTCTACATAATTCAGTGAAGGAGTTATTTTTCAGATTGCCAGTGGGTAAAAGAGCCAAAGTACAAGATAACCGATGGATTTTGTAAAAGTATACAAAAGAAAATGTCATATTCCACATTGTACCCAGCTTTTAAAAACTGCCACTTGGTGAGTTTTGATCTAGTATCAAAGAGGAAAATCCTGTGTATTTGAAAGGCTGTTAAATTCCATTTTCCAACTATGTGTCCGTGTGAAGTGATATTTTCTTCATACACTTCAACCAAAAATGACGTATCAAAACAACACTGAACACAGAAGCAGATAAGAAGCTGTCTTCCATTAAGCCAGGCATTAAAGAGATATGCAAGAGGAATTCTTTTTGTTTTTTTTTTTTTTTTTTTTTTGAGATAGACGCCACAGTAGAGTGCTGTAGCATTACAGCTCACAGCAACCTCTAACTCTTAGGCTTAAGCGATTCTCTTGCCTTATCTCCCGAGTAGCTGGGTAGCTGGGACTATAGGCACCCACCACAACGATGGCTATTTTATCTTTGAGCTTTTTTTTTTTTTTGCAGATTTTGGCCAGGGCTGGGTTTGAACCTGCCACCTCTGGCATATGGGGCCGGTGCCTTTCTCCTTTCAGCCACAGGCGCCGCCCACGGCTAGTTTTTCTTTTGGTTGTAGTTGTCATTGTTGTTGGCAGGCCCCATCTGGATTTGAACCTTCCAGCTCTGGTGTATGTGGCTGGTGCCCCTAGTCACTGAGCTACAGGTGCTGAGCCAAGAGCAATTCTTTTCTTTTCTTTTTTTTTTTTTTTTTTAAAGACAGTCTCACTATGTCACCCTTTGTAGAGTACTGTGGCGTCACAGCTCACAGCAACCTCAAATTCTTGGGCTTAGGTGATTCTCTTGCCTCAGCCTCCCAAGTAGCTGAGACCACAGGTGCTTGCCATAATTCCCAGCTATTTTTTGCTGCAGTTTGGCTGGGGCTGGGTTCAAACTCACCACCCTCGGTATATGGGGCCAGTGCCCTACCCACTGAGCCACAGGTACTGTCCCAAGAGCAATTCTTGTTGTGAATCTTGTTTTGGAAAATACTGGGTTTTTTTTTTTGTTTGTTAATTTTCTTTGAGACAGAGTATCAATTTGTCACCCTCCATAGAGTGCTATGGCATCATAGCTCACAGCAACCTCAAACTCTCGGGTTGAAGCAATTCTCTTGCCTCACCCTCCCTTGGGACTACAGGTGCCCGCTATGATGACCAGCTATTTTTAGAGACGTGTCTCCTTCTAGCCAGGCTAGTCTTGAACACATGAGCTCAGGCAATCTACTTGTCTTGGCCTCGCAGAGTGCTAGGATTACAGGTGTGAGCCACTGTGCCAGGCTGAAAATACTGTTTTTTCATTAAGAAGATAAGTTGTTTGTTTAAACATGTCATGGATTTATTGTTGTTTTGAATGAATAAATACTTTAAAAAATTATAAGTTTTGATTTCTAGTAAGATAGATACAGATAGCTGTAACCTACTTAAAAGATTTTTGTGGTCCTCAATAATATTTTTTGCAGTTTTTGGCCGGGGCTGGGTTTGAACCCACCACTTCCAGCATATGGGGCCGGTGCCCCACTCCGTTGAGCCACAGGCACCACCCCCTCAATAATTTTTTAAGCCTGTAAAGAGTTCTTCAGACCAAAGTGATAAAAATACTACAGTAGACAAAGCTTGGGTTGATTGTCCTCAGGATGGATTGTTTGGTTACTTGCCATGACTTCATAGGAGCCCTTGTTTTGTAGGTCCCAGACCCTAATCCCTGTCCATCTTTTAAATTTCTCTTTTTCTCATTTTCCCTTTTATTTTACTTTATTTTTTTTGCTTTCTCATTTTTTCCATTTTCAATTTTTTATTTATGCTCATCTTTTTTGCTTTATTTGTGCTCATCTTTTTTTTTGCTTAATTTCTTAGTAATTTTTGTTCTTTTAGTCCAGTGGTTCTCAACCTTCTTAATACTGTGACCCTTTAATACAGTTCCTCATGTGGTGGTGACCCCCAACCATAAAATTATTTTCATTGCTACTTCATAACTGTAATTTTGCTACTGTTATGAATCATAATGTAAGTATCTGATATGCAGGATGGTCTTAGGCGACCCCTGTGAAAGGGTTGTTCAACCCCCAAAGAGGTCGTGACCCACAGGTTGAAAACCACTGTTTTAGTCTATTGTGTTTTGATTGCCTTATCGCATAAGTTTGTCAGGTGGACTGCCTTTGGTATATAGTTATATGGTTCAGAAAGTAGAGTTGTTGTTTTTTGTTTGTTTTGTTTTGTTTTGTTTTTGTTTTTGTTTTTGTTTTTTTCCTGAGATCACTTTGTCACCTTTGGTAGAATGCCATGGTATCATAGCTCACAGCAACCTCAAACTCTTGGGCTACAGCAGTCCTGGCAGCCTCCTGAGTAGCTGGGACTACAGGCGCCCACCACATGGCTAGTTTTGAGATGGGGTCTTGCTCAGGCTGGTCTTGAAAGTCATGAGCTCAAGCCATCTACCTCTCTCAGCCTCCCAGAGTGCTAGGATTATATACCTGGCCACTGTGAAAGTTTTGAGAAATATTGTGTTCTGGTTCATTATTTCACTATTAAGAAACAGTTGAGAGCGTCTTTTTTTTTTTTTTTGCAGTTTCTGGCCCGGACTGGGTTTGAACCTAGCACCTCCGATATATGAGGCCGGCGCCCTACCACTTTGAGCCACAGGCGCTGCCTGAGAGCATCCTTTCTGATATACCCGTGACAGTTTCAACTTGCTGGTCTTATCAGGCAGACTTCATTTGTTACCATCCACACAGATTCACATTTCTTGCTTTTATGTATCTCAAAACTTTCATAATGACCCACATATATAAGCAAAGGGTTTTTGAGAGTTGTATTTTTAAGAATGCAAAGGGTTGGGCTGGGCACAGTGGCTCACACCTGTAATGCTAGCATTCTGGGAGGCAGAGGTGGGTAGCTTGCTTGAACTTAGGAGTTCAAGACCAGCCTGAGCAAGAGCCAGACCCTAGTCTCTAAAAATAGTCCAGACCCTAGTCTCTAAAAATAGTCCAGCATTGTGGCAGGTATCTGTTGTTCCAGCTGCTTGGGAGGCTTAAGCAGGAGGATCACTTGAGCCCAAATGTTTGAGGTTACTGTGAACTATGACACCACAGCACTCTACTGAGAGCAACAAAGTAAGACTCTGTCTCAAAAAAAAAAAAAAAAAAATGCAAAGATCTTGAAACCAAAAAGTTTAATAATCACAGTTGTACAAAAAACTTGGGTTGATTCTGCCTGGCTTTGGGTAGTTTCTTGATAACTGCATAGGAAACTTTCATTTTGCAATTTGAGCCCCCATTTAGTCCTGACTTAACAATAACTTTTTATTTATTAAATTTTTTTTTTTGTTTTAGAGACAGAGTCTACTTTGTTGTCCTGAGTAGAGTGTTGTGACGTCACAGCTCACAGCAGCCTCCAACTCCTGGGCTTAGGCGATTCTCTTGCCTCAGCCTCCAGAGTAGCTGGGACCACAGGCGCCCACCACAATGCCCCGCTATTTTTTAGTTGCAGTTTGGCTGGGGCTGGGTTTGAACCTTCCACCCTCGGTATATGGGGCCGGTGCCCTACCCACTGAGCCACAGGTGCTGCCCTGTTTTTTTAAATTTTGAGATAAACTTACAAGAGTTGTAAAAAATACTTCAAAAAGTTCTTTTTTTTCCTTTTCTTTTCTTTTTGAGACAGTCTCATTTGTTGCCCTCAGCCGAGTGCTGTGAAGTCATAGTTTACAGCAACTGCCAGCTCTTGGGCTCAAACAATCCTCTTGCCTCAGCCTTCCGAGTCGCTGGGACTACAGGTGCCCACCACAATGGCTGGCTATTTGTAAAGGAGGAGTCTTGCTCTTGCTTAGGCTGGTCTTGAACCTATGAACTCGGGGCAGTCCACCCCCTTTGGCCTCCTAGAGTGCTAGGATTACAGGCCTGAGCCACCAAGTCTGGCCCATTAACGTGCTTTTAATGTGCCCCCATCCTACATTGCATGTCACTATCATGTCTCCATAGTCTTTTTTTTTTTTTTTTTTTTTGAGAAAGAGTCTCACTTTGTCACCCATGGTAGGGTGTTATGATGACATAGCTCACAACAACCTCAACCTCTTGGGCTCAAGTGATTCTCTTGCCTCAGTCTCTCAAGTAGTTGGGACTATCGATGCTGCCACAATGCCTGGCTGTTTTTAGAGATGGGGTCTTCCTCTTGCACAGGCTGGTCTCAAACTTGTGAGTTCAGGCAATCCACCTGCCTCGGCCTCCTGGGGTGTTAGGATTACAGGCATGAGCCACCATGAATGGCCTTCCATAGTCTTCTGAAGTTTATGACCATTTCTTTCTTTTTCCATATCTTTCATGACCTTGACAATTTTAAGAATATGGGTCTGTTATTTTCTAGAATGTTTGTTCTTTACTTATGATGATCTGAAATCTCTCATGGTCTTCTGCTTTCATTTCATTTTTTATTACTTTATTTTATTTTATATTATATTTATTTATTTTGAGACAGAGCCTCAAGCTGTCGCCCTGGGTAGAGTGCTGTGGCATCACAGCTCACAGCAACCTCCAACTCCTGGGCTCAAGTAATTCTCCTGTCTCTACCTCCCAAGTAGCTGGGACTACAGGCGCCCTCCACAACGCCTGGCTATTTTTTTGTTGCAGCCGTCATTGTTTGGCGGGCCCGGACTGGATTCGAACCTGCCAGCTCAGGTGTATGTGGCTGGCACCTTAGCCGCTTGAGCCACAGGTGCCGGGTCTCATTTTTATTTTGGTAAAAAATGTATAACAGAGGCCGGGGCACAGTGGCTCGTGCCTATAATCCCAGCATTTGGGAGGCCAAGGTGGGTGGATTGCCTGAGTGCACGGGTTTGAGACCAGTCTGAGAAGAGCAAGAACCGGTCTCTAAAAATAGCTGGTTGTTGTGGTGCACACCTGTAGTCCCAGCTCCTTGGGAGGGTGAGGCAAGAATCACTTGAGCCTAAGAGTTTGAGGTTGCTGTGAGCTATGATACCACGGCACTCTACCTAGGGTGACAAAGAAGACTCTGTCTCAAAAAAAAAAAAAAAAAAATATATATATATATATCACAAACTTTATCATTTTAATCATTTATACTTGTACAGTCTAGTAGCATTAAGTAAAGCACCATCACTATTTCCAGAACTTCATCCCAATAGAAACTACCAATTAAATAGTTGCTTCCTGTTCTCCTCTCTCTCCAACACCTGTTAACCTCTATTCTTCTTTTTGTGTCTATAAATTAGTCTGTTCTAAATATTTAAGTGGAATCATGCAATATTTGTCCTTCTGTGCATGGCTCATTTCACTTTAGCATAATGTTTCAAGTTTCAATGTTTCAACTATATTATATGTTTAATTCCATTTTAAAAGTTTGTTAGCCTATTCATATTTTACTATGATGATAATGTATCAAATATATACAGGTGGAAAATATGGCTTTCTTTGAAAGTTTCCTTTTTTGAGACAGAGTCTCACTTGTCTCCCTGGGTAGAGTGCTATGGCATCACAGCTCACAGCAACCTCAAACTCTTGGGCTGAAGCGATTCTCTTGCCTCAACGTCCCAAGTAGCTGGGACTACAGGTGCTCACCACCATGCCTGGCTAGTTTTGTATTTTTAGTAGAGATGGAGT
Organism: Loris lydekkerianus; assembly: GCA_963574355.1. NCBI lineage: Eukaryota > Metazoa > Chordata > Mammalia > Primates > Lorisidae > Loris > Loris lydekkerianus. Next base: position 48,488 of record CAUYPK010010590.1, read on the forward strand.
CTCACTCTTGCTCGGGTTGGTTTTGAACTCCTGAGCTGGCCTCCCAGAGTGCTGAAATTACAGATGTGAGCCCCTGTGCCTGGTCATATAGGTTATTTTTTATAAAAATAGGGGCTAGGTGCAGTAGGTCACACCTGTATTCTGAGCACTCTGGGAGGCTGAGGCAGGTGGATTGCTCAAGCTCAGGAGGTCGAGACTAGTCTGAGCAGTAGTGAGAACCAATCTCTTTAAAAAAAAAAAGAAAATTGCTGGGCATTGTGCCAGGTGCTTATAGTCCCATCTACTTGGGAGGTTAAGGCAGGAGGATCACTTGAGTCCAAGAGTTTGATGTTGCCAGGCAGCGCCTGTGGCTCAGTGAGTAGGGTGCCGGCCTCATTTACCGAGGTTGGTTTTGAGCCCAGCCTCGGGCAAATTGCAACAAAAAAATAGTTGGGCATTGTGGTGGGCGCCTGTGGTCCCAGCTACTCAGGAGGCTGAGGCTAGAGAATTGCCTAAGCCCAAGAGCTGGAGGTTGCTGTGAGCTGTGATGCAACAGCACTCTACGCAGGGCGACAAAGTAAGACTCTGTCTCTTAAAAAAAAAAGTTTGAGGTTGCTGTGAGCTATGATGCCATGGCACTCTACCAAGGATAACAAAATGAGACTTAAAAAAAAAAAAAAAGAAATTATAGTAAGTATATAACAATTATATATAATGAAAAATATAAAAATGTAGTGGGTTTAGTAGTACTAAATAATTTTAACATTTTCTTAGATTTAGTTTTATTACGGTAAACATCGATAGCTGTAAGCTATCAATAAATCTATTCATCAATACGAATTTCCTGGGCAGCACCTGTGGCTCAGTGGGTAGGGTGCCCGCCCCATATACCAAGGGTAGTGGGTTCAAACCCAGCCCCTGCCAAACTACAACAAAAAAAATAGCCAGGTGTTCTGGCGGGCGCCTGTAGTCCCAACTACTTGGGAGGCTGAGGCAAGAGAATCACCTAAGCACAGGACTTGGAGGTTGCTCTTAGCTATGTGATGCCACGGCACTCCACCGAGGGTGACAGTGAAAGTCTGTCTCTATTTTTAAAAAAGGAATTTCCAGACAGGATATGAGAACCACTTTCCACTTTTGTAGACAGAGAGTTGATCATCCCTGTCCTTGATTGGTTGATTAGTTTCTGTGACATCATAATGAGTCTCTGTTTTGCAATTCTCAGAGTCCTGACTAGGCTTCAGGAAAGTACTTGTTGCTGTGGTTTGCAGTTGATACTTGCTGAGGAATCTGGTTCTCAGTGACCCAAGGGACTTTGTCCAAAGTTGACATGTTTCCTCCTTTGAATACATAGCATTGGCTATTATTTTTTCTACTTCATTAAAGAGATCATTTGGCTTACTTGGATTTTATTATGACAGTATTTTTTTAAGCTTATATGTTGGCTAATGGTCAGTTCCAAATTTGAAAATTGCAAAGCTTATATATCTTCTCTCCTTGAAGAACCTTAGTGCTTACAATAGCTGAAGGCTGGTGGGCTGCAATCAATAAGGCCAAAATGCTCAACAGTCTATTCTCTTATTTACTTTTTTTTCTTTTTGTACTTTACTCTTTTTAGCACTTATTTCTTAGTGAAACTTGCTTGCCAGTCCCCCACATTTATAGGTACACTTTTATTTTCTCCTGTAAGACATAGACATTACTGGTGTGTTTGTAACGGTGTCAACTTTGTCTTAGCTTGGTAGATCTTCAGGACATAGGAAAATTTGTAGTAGATATATAGTTTCTAAGATGCCCATAATTCTCAACCTTGTTCTTTTGCACATACTCATTCTCCAAATTTCATAGCACTTTTAACTTTTAAAAAGCCTCTCTTAGGGATGGCGCCTGTGGCTCAGTGAATAGGGCGCCGGCCCCATTTACCAAGGGTGGCGGGTTCAAACCTGGCTCCAGCTGAACTGCAACAAAAAAAATAGCTGGGTGTTGTGGTGGGCACCTGTAGTCCCAGCTACTCAGAAGGCTGAGGCAAGAGAATCACCTAAGTTCAGGAGTAGGAGGTTGCTGTGAGTTGTGTGATGCCATGGCACTCTACTGAGGGCGATAAAGTGAGACTCTGCTTCTACAAAAAAAAGAAAAAAAGCCTCTCTTTTTACCACAAATAGTAGACCTTGGGTCTCCTCTAATAGTCTCTTTGACCCCCTTTAAGGAAGTCTTTTAAAATTTATGTCACTTGCTCAGAACCACTTCTTTTTTTTTTTTTTTTTTTTTTTTGCAGTTTTTTGCTGGGGTTGGGTTTGAACCCACCACCTCCGGCATATGGGGCTGGCGCCTACTCCTTTGAGCCACAGGCACTGCCCCATCAGAACCACTTCTTATTGGAATCATTAAAAATTATTTACAGGCTCGGTGCCTGTAGCTCAGTGGCTAGGGTGCTCGCCACATACATCAGAGCTGGTGGGTTTGAACCCAGCCTGGACCTGCCAAACAACAACGACAATTACAAACAAAAAAAAATAGCCAGGCGTTGTGGCAGGCACCTGTAGTCCCAGCTATATGGGAGACTAAGGCAAGAGAATTGCTTAAGCCCAAGAGTTGGAGGTTGCTGTGAGCTGTGATGCCATGGCACTCTACCAAGGGTGACATAGTGAGATTCTATCTCAAAAAAAAAAAAAAAATTAGGTGTTTATATCAATTTGAGTCTATATACAGACTTGTAGGATTATAGCTCTATTTCCCATCACTCAGCAAATCCTATCACCCTCTGCTTTTTTTCTAAGACAGTCTCCCTCTTTCACACCCCTACTCCTTTGAGCCACAGGCGCCACCCCTTGTATTTTTATAAATGAGGAAACAGAGGCCCCAAAATGTTGAGTAACTTGTTTAAGACAAACTCATGTGGTCCAGAGTGTGTCATTATCAGAACTGCCCTTTCTTGGCTATGAGAGCCCTTCAGCCCTGGCTCCAGTTGTGTCCAGGCAGTAGAAGATAGCGTCCTTAGGACTGGCTCCCTGTCAATGTGAGGCCAAAACGTATCTCCCAGATTAGATTTGTAGTCATATATGGTCCACAGTTGTTTCCTTCTGTCCTCTGTGGCCTACGGTATACGTATTGGAAGTGGTCTGGATGCAGAGAGTGCAGCTCTCTAGGTTTACCACCTTGCGGTTGCATGCTCCCTACAGGGCTTATGGAAAACTTTTTAAAAAGTGTTATTTGGCTGGGCTTAGTGGCTCAGACCTGTAACCCTAGCACTCTATGAGGCTGAGGTGGGAGGATTGCTGGAGCCCAGGCGCTCAAGCTCAGAAGTTTGAGACCAGCCTAAGCAAGAGTGAGACTTTTTCTACAAAAAATAGAAAAATTATCTGGGCATCATGGTATGTACCTGTAGTCCCAGCTACTCAGGAGGCTGAGGCAGGAGCATCACTTGAGCCCAGGAATCTGTGGTTGCATAGAGCTATGATCACACCATTGTACTCTAGCCCAGGCCACGACTCTGTCTTAAAAAAGAAAAAAAGCCTTATTTAATCCTGTCTTGTGATTTACATTTTTATCTCTTCCCATATTTTGGAATTTCAAGAACCCCTTTAGAAAAATCAAAGCTCTCTGCCCAGTTTAGACTTAGTAAAAAGAAAAAAATCAAAGCCTGAGACCTAAAATTGGTAACCAACAAATAAGTACCTTACAGCATAGGACAGAGTCTCACTTTACCGCCCTCGGTGGAGTGCTATGATCACACTGCTCACAGCAACCTCCAGCTTTTAGGCTTATACGATTCTCTTGTCTCAGCCTTCCCATTCTCTTGTCTCAGCCTCCTGAGCAGCTGGGACTACAGGCACCCGCCACAACGCCGGGCTGTTTTTTGGTTGCAGTTTGGCCGAGGCCAGGCTTGAACCCACTACCCTCGGTATATGGGGCCAGCACCCTACTCACTGAGCCATAGGTGCCGCCCAGCATAGGACATTTTTAAATTAAATCATAACTGTGTACATTTATGCATTATGGAGTACAGTGAGCTGATTTGATATACAATGTGGAATGCTTACATCAAATTGATTAACCATAGCCATCACCTCACTTATTTGTTGTGGTAAGACATTTATACTCTTAATAGTTTTGAAATGTACCATTGCATTGTGCACAATAAATGAGGTCCCACCAAATACCCTCCCTCCTCCTGCCCTACCTCCTCCCCTCTCCTCTCTTCTTTCCTCTCCCTCCTCTTCCCTCCTTCTTTCTGGACTATAGATGTCCAGAAAGTTGTGTTTTATCATTCATATGAATGTGTAGGTGATTATATATTGGTTTCATAGTAGTATTAAGTACATTGTATACTTTTTCTTCCATGACATTTTGGATTTCTATGTTTGTCCTCTGTGGCAACTATGAAATGTTGGGGTTCTAGAACTTTTTTTGTAAATACCCTCACCCCCTGAACAAAAAAAGAAGCTCCTTCCCTTTTTTTTCCTTTAGAGCATAGGTAGGAAGAAAACGAAGCTTTTGTGTGGGGCTCTTAATTGTGTGTATTTTGTCCTTATGACATGTCCACCCCTCCATGTGCTGCTTCCACACACAACACCACAGAGCTACTTGCTCTTTGCCTTGACTGCCAAGAGCACTGAGCACTGTAGCTGGTAGTGTCAGGCCTCTGTGTGCATTTTGGACTTGCCATCCAATCCTGAGAGCTGAACTCTGGCCATCCTGATGTGTGTCTTTTTATCCCATTGCTTGTGTAATATGCCACTACTTCCTGTTTGCACTTAATTGGTCTTTCCTTTGGTTCACATCTCTCCTGAAGCTGGTGCCTATAGCTGTGTGTGTGGAGACCAGATATCTAGATGTCCTAGACATTTCTTTTTTGGAGTGGTTGCTGTGTGCCCTGTGTGGAATTTTAGGTGAACTTGAGTGTATGGTTTGTTTTACTTGCTCTTCTAACCTTGGCAGTAGTGCCTTTTATTTTAGCATGGGGTAAGGGAAAGGGGTGAGCTACTTTCCTTGATTCAGTCCTCACTTGCCCACTTGTGCCACTATTGTAGCCCTAGCAATGAAGAAGAGAGACTTGGACTATAGCTTGTTTGTGTTTGCATTCAAAGCTGATTCACTTCTCCATAATCACAGTCATGTGCCATTTCTAAATTACTTTCGAACTTGGGGTCACATAAATTATTTTGAGAAGCACAACTTGTTGGCCTTATGAGTCTAAGTTCTCTCCTTCCCTTTACCCCATCTCCAACATATTTTTATCAAGAGAGGCAGCTGCTGTTCACACACAGGTGTTCTTTAGCGATGCAGGCCACAGCTTCCTTGGAGAATGCATGGCAGTGTTACCCTTGCTAATGAAAAGGCTGTCATAATGGGTTAGGTCCATAGGGGCTCTGCCCTTCTGTACTTGTATTCCCAGCTAGAGACATCTCTACCTTAATTACCGACATCATGCTGTCAGAGAGGTGTGGCTTGCTAATTGATTAGATGTCAGTCCTTTGCATTAAGGTGGAACTGTTGGAGTAGTTTGGTTTGGTTTGTGTTTTTTAAGATAAACAAATAGTTTTGGGCCAGCTGAGTTGGTTTTGAAGAGAGGAAGATCTATGTAGGCATTTTCCTTTTATTAATCTCATGTCTTTAGTGCCACTTCTGTGTTGTAGTTTTCTAACTTGGTATTGAGAAGTACTGAGTTACCTTGTCTTGCCATTTTGGTGCAGGTGGTAGATAATATCTCTTTCTACCCTGCTGCTTGGTGTGCTCCCTTTTAGTTTGGTAACACCAGATTCCTTTATTTGGTTTGGTTTTCATTCCATCCTTCTGTGTTGGAATGGTTGAATCCTATTCTGAAATGTATTTTTAAGACAGTGTTTAAAAGCAAACACCCTGCCTTTCTTGAAATCACAGAAACTGCTTATGAAACATTTGATAGGGGAGGCTGCCAAATACAGACTGTTAAGACCAATCCCTTAATGACAAAATGCCATACATTAATGTTAAACCTTCATTATGATTGTGGTGTGAGGATTTTTCCTCAATATTAAGTGTTTAGGTGCTGAATTCCCAGTTTCACATTTAGAATGCTTACATTATAAAATTCTTGAAGAGTCTAATGTGCATGTGCTGTACAGGAAAGGCTTTAAACCAGTTCCTATTCCCTCTCATCTATTTATTTATTTTTTTAATTCCAGGAAGTGATTTTTTTAGTAGAGACAGAGTCTCACTTTACCGCCCTCGGTGGAGTTCTGTGATGTCACAGGACTCACAGCAACCTCCAGCTCTTGGGCTTCTGCGATTCTCCTGCCTCAGCCTCCCGAGCAGCTGGGACTATAGGTGCCCGCCACAACGCCCGGCTATTTTTTGGTTGCAGTTTGGCTGGGGCTGGGTTTGAACCTGCCACCCTCGGTATATGGGGCAGGCGCCCTACTCACTGAGCCACAGCCACAGGGTGAGCCACTCACCCTCTTTTTTTTTAGACAGAGTCTCACTTTGTTGCCTCGTGTAGAGTCCAACCTCAAACTTTGGGCTCAAGCGATTCTCTTGCCTCAGCCTTGCAAGTAGCTGGGACTACAGGTGCCAGTCACAACACCTGGCTATTTTTAGAAACAGGGTCTTCCTCTTGTTCATGCTGGTCCTGTACCAGGTGAGCTCAGGCAGTCCACCTACCTGGGCTTCCCAGAGTACTAGGATTACAGGCATGAGCCACCGCACCTGGTTGATTTTTTTTTTTTTTTTTTTTTTTTTTTAAAGGTAATTTGAACCAAGACTTACACCAGCTTTTCCCATTTTTTAAGATAGGAGAACTACCTTCAGATTTGTGTCTTTTCCTCCAACAAAATATTAAGACTGGAGCATTAATCTTTATTCCCATGCCTGAATTAACTGACTTATCTTTTTTTATTTATTTATTTATTTTTTTTATTTTTTTTTTTTGCAGTTTTTTTTGGCTGGGGCTGGGTTTGAACCCACCACCTCCAGCATATGGGACCAGCATCCTACCCCTTTGAGCCACAGGTGCTGCCCTGACTTATCTTTTTTTAGATGGCATAGAATCTTTTGTTTGTCCAGGGAATTTTATTTTTTGCCAAGCATTTTCAGGAATGACTATTTTTTTTCTTCCTTACTATCATCTTGAAGAGCTTTGAAGCCTCTGGTAGCCCAGTGGATAAGGATCTCCTAAAGTGGTATGGGTGTGAACTGAGCTATAGCACTGGTTGGATGGGAATTAAGGAGACCAGGCTTGCCAACCCAAAATTGGAAATTAAAAAATATACAAATGTGCCTTCCTAGTCACAGCCAACATTAAGTTATGGAGGTTCTGGATATATAACTTTAGGAATCCCTTCCAAATCGTCCCCAAGAAAACCTACTTCTGTTCCTATTCCAAAGGACTTTTTCCACCTTCATTTCCATTACTCAAAGTCCTGTGGCATCATAGCTCACAGTAGCCTCAAATTCCTGGGCTCAAGCAATCCCCTTGCCTCAACCTCCCAAGTAGCTGCAACTACAGGCACCTGCCACTACGCCTGGGTAGTTTTTCTACTTGTAGAGATGAGGTCTCGTTTGCTCAGGCTGGTCTCAAATTTCTGAACTCAGGATCCCCTACCTCAACCTCCGAGAGTGCTAGGGTCACAGGCCTGAGCCACGGTGCCTAGCCTGAGTTGGCTCCTCTCGACACTGCATGACATTAGCTGCAGTTGCTTCAGTGGGCAGGCATCCCCCTTCATGCACACCACTGTGTTTAGGCAGATCTCAGCAGAACTCATGGTCCTGGGGAGCAGTGACACCGGGGATCTCTGAAAAATAACAGAAGCAACTAGTGAACTGGGGGTAAGAGACTAACTTTTACATTGTTCCTGGATTTGGTCCCACCTTGATTTTGCAATTTGTGGTGCATCTCTCTTGGACTGTCACCTCCTTTGAAGGCTGGGCTGTATTTTATCCTTCTTTGTATCCCTTCCTACTAGAATGGTTTGCACAGGTCAATGAATTATTTGTAAAAAATAAGATAAAATAAAAATTGTCATAGATGCATCTACTTCCTGGAAAAAGCAAAATAAATTAATTAAAAATAATTGTGGCTCGGCGCCCATAGCACAGTAGTTTCAGCGCCAGCCACATACACCAAAGGTGGCAGGTTCGAGCCCGGCCCAGGCCAGCTAACTAGCAAAGAAAACTGCAACAAAAAATAGCCAGGCATTGTGGCGGGTGCCTGTTGGTCCTAGCTTCTTGGGAGGCTGAGGCAAGAGAATTGCTTGAGCCCAAGAGTTTGAGGTTGCTGTGAGCTATGATGCTGCGGCACTCTATCAAGGGTGACATGGTGAGACTCTGTCTCAAAAAAAAAAATAAAATAAAAAATAATTGTAACATGGGTATTCTTCATTACAACTACCTGTAGGGAAGTGTGTGTCCATCTTGATTTGTAAATCAGACATCTGTCTCCGTCCAGTTTTTTTGGCCATATAAGTCACAAGTCTTAATTGGTATCTTAAATTAGGCACGATAATGACTCAAAAGAGCTACTTTTTCAGATTGAGAGAATGAGGGCAATGGTTTACACCAGTGCTAGATTGTGTTGAAAGCTGAGAGAGGAAACTACAGGGAGAGTATATGCTGCTGAGGAAATTGTCTGGCTCCCCCAAGTAGGGACCAGAGCCAGAGCACTAGGTTCTGTTCTTATGCCTAATACTCAGCATGTCTGCCTGCATTAGTGCTTCTGGTTGCCTTGGCCTTGTGCTTCCCTCTTTTTCAGACAGAGGTACACTAACTGTTGGGGATTTTTTCTGGAGTTGGGGAGATCATGTAGTCTGTGTCAGAAGGCTGGTTATTTACAGCGGGAGAAAAGTTCAGGAGCATGGCATAGGAAGTAACTGATTCTATACCAACCCAACACCTGCTGATGGAGAGAACCAGATTTTTCTTTGAGCAATTCAGAGAACATCAATTGTGTTTCTAAATTGACCCAGGATCTGCAAAGAGATTAGGGACCATGTTTTCTAGGACCACTAGGGGTAGAGCAAGAGTGAGAAAGATTTTCTCCTTGTTTCTTCATTCTCTGGTCTTTTTGATGTGTAATATGAAAACTCTATCCAACTTTTATTTATTTATTTTTATTGTTTGGGATTCACTGAGAGTACAAAGATCTATCCAACTTTTAAATCTTCAGTTTTTGAACTGGTGAAGAAAGCACCAGCTGTGTAAGGTGGTGGAAATAAGGACCTGTTAGACTGGTTTGCTTTTACCCTCCACCCCACCACCACCACCGCCAGGCAGTGAGACTGAAACTGCTGCTTGCTGAGCTTTGCCAAGTCAGTTTCTCCCTGAGGATTACCTGCTCCTGGCAGCCAGGTCATGGGCAGGCAGCTCCCTACCCAGAAGCCATCAGACTAGTCAAGCTGCTGTGGGAGTCACGGAGTGATGCAGGTGGGGGCAGGTACTAGTTGCTAGGTGTGCTGTTCACCCTATAAGGGACTGTGGGGTGGCACCTTTGGCTCAGTGTGAGTAGGCGCCGGCCCCATATACCGAGGGTGGCGGGTTCAAACCTGGTCCTGGCCAAACTGCAACAACAAAAAATAGCCTGGTGTGTGGCGGGTGCCTATAGTCCCAGCTACTCGGGAGGCTGAGGCAAGACAGTCGCCTAAGCCCAAGAGCTGGAGGTTGCTGTGAGCTGTGACGTCACAGCACTCTACTGAGGGCGACAAAGTGAGACTGTCTCTAAAAAAGGGGGGGACTGTGCTCACTCAGAGCTGCTTAAGCTAAGGCTGCGGAGCCTGGAGGCCTGCCGGAAGTAGACTACTCTACCGCCTTTCTCTGCACCGTTGTGGCCACGTTTATGATATGTGTAGAGTGGGAGGGGTGAGGAGTTTGTAAATTGTAGATAAATGAAATCTAGGGAGGGAGAGGATCTTTCCCTAGGGCATCCTAGGTTTAAGGCTGTCTTATTTCTAAGGCATGCTTCTGTTTAGTATCTTAATTTTTGGAGCGGTCACCTGGGTTACCTTTAAGTTTTTCAGCCCTAGGTGAAGAGGTTTTCCAGTGTGTGCACCTGGTGTCCAAAACATGTTAGGTGAGGTTTACTTATAGAGCTAGACTTTAGGCAGGTTGACTTGACATAAGCCAAGGTCAGGAAGTAGCCTTGAGGACATGCAGACCATACCCACTTCCTGCTGTGGTCTGGGAGGGGACTGGAAGGCTTGTACCACCTTGGCCCTGAGGGCTCTCACGTCTATACAGGGCAGACTCTCAGGAGCTTGTCTCTGGCCCCTCCTTTTATAAGCAGAGAAACTAAGGTCCTATGAGCGTGAATGCCTTGCTCAAGGTGTTACATAACTAGTTTGGGCAGAGTTGGGTCTAGAATAGATCTCTCTTGGGACCCTTGGCATCATAGCCCCATTGCTTCCACTTCAGAGGCAGTCCTGCCCCTTAGTAGGTCTGCTGTGTGTAGCCCTCACAGCAGAGGGCAAGCTGGGATAGGGCAAGTGGCCGGGCAGCAGGCCCCAGCTCTGCACACTAGAGATGAATTGCGGCATCCTGCCAGAGACTGCGTACCTGGAGTTACCAGAGGCCCCAGGGAATGAATTTGAAGCAGTGGATGCCAGCATTCTAGCTCTGACCCAGGCTGAAGGGGCCATGTTTAGCAGTTGATGAAAAGCTTTTAGGATGAGGGTGTCATTTCAAAAAAGGCAGGAAGGCTCGGCACTCGTAGCTCAATGGTTAGGGCGCCAGCCACATGCACCGGGGCTGTTGGGTTCGAAACCGGCCCAGGCCTGCTAAACAACAATGACAACTACAACAACAACATAAAATAGCCGGGTGTTGTGGTGGGCGCCTGTAGTCCTAGCTACTTGGGAGACTGAGGCAACAGAATCACTTAAACCCAAGAGTTTGAGGTTGCTATGAGCTGTGACACCACAGCCCTCTACCGAGGTTGACATAGTGAGATTCTGTCTCAAAAAAAGAAGAAGAAGGAGGCTTGGCGCTTGCAGCTCAGCAGCTTGGGTGCCAGCCACATACGCTGGAGCTGGCAGATTCGAATCCAGCCCAGCCCAGGCCTGCCAAACAGCAGTGACGGCTACAACCAAAAAAAAAAAAAAAAAAAAATAGCTGGTCATTGTGGCGAGCGCCTGTGGTCCCAGCTACTCGGGAGGCTGAGGCAAGAGAATCGCTTAAGCCCAAGAGTTGGAGGTTGCTGTGAGCTGTGACGCCACAGCACTCTACCCAGTGCGACATAGACCCTGTCTCAAAAGAAAAAAGACAAGAAGATCCTGACCCTCTGGTTCTTCATTATGAGTTAGGAAAGCATTTCAAGAGATCCCATTAAGTACCAGGAGCTGTGCTTAGCACATGGGGACACAGAAGTGACTTAGTTTTGGCAATTTCCCTTAGGCTGCTTTTCAGTCTTGGGGAATAGTGAGCAAGACAGCCACCAAGAGTTGTGAAGGAGACAGCTATTCATCAAGCAGTGAAGTTCTAGTGCAAGAAAGCCTGAACTAGGGGACTCCTGGAGTGACACGGATGAAGCAGGAAAAACTTCTGGAGAAGGTGATTTCTGAGATTCACTAGGAAAAGGAATGGGAGTTGTTCATGGAGGGATATCGTTCCAGGTGTTGGGAGGCTGTAGCAAAGACCTGGAAGTCTGAGAGAACATGCTGTGTTTAAAGACAAGTGGTCAGAGCCCAGAGAGAGATTCTAGAAAGGGAAGATGGTGAGGCTGAAACTGCCGGCAGGGAAAGGAAGCCAGTCAGCTCATGCTGCCATGCTGTAGGAAAAAATCCAGAAGCCATGTGGGTCTAGCCTGGACATCAGTTTGACATATATATGTATAAGCACCTATATACAGATATATGTATAAGCACCTATATACAGATGTGTATATGTATAAATCAGTTTTATGTGTGCATGTATGTGTGTATATGTGTAGAGAGAGGTTTTTTGTTTTTTTATTTTTTGTTTTGAGACAGAATCCCACTCTGTTGCCCTCTGTAGAGTGATGTGGTGTCATGGCTCACAGCATCCTCCAACTTTTTGTGTGTGTGTGTGTGTGCGCAACAGAGTCTCCAGCTGTCACCCTGGGTAGAGTGCTGTGGCATCACAGCTCACAGCAACCTCCAACTCTTGGATTTAAAGCGATTCTTTTGACTCAGTCTCCCAAGTAGCTGGGACTATAGGCGCCCGCCACAACGCCCAGCTATTTTTTGTTGTAGTTGTCGTTGTTTAGCAGGACCAGGTTGGATTTGAACCCGCCAGCTCCAATGTACGTGGCTAGCGCCTTAGCTGCTAAGCTACAGACACTGAGCCAGCATCCTCAAACTCTTGAGCTCAAGCAATCCTTTGTCAAAGCCTCCTAAGTAGTTGGGACTATAGGCGCCCCGACAAAGCCCCCCTACTTTTTAGAGACCAGGTCTTGATCTTGCTCAGGCTGGTCTTGAACTCCTGAGCTCAAGAATCCACCCACCTCGGCCTTCCAGAGTTGCTAGGATTACAGGCATGACCCACCACTCCCAGCCCAAAGTTGTTTTTTGAAGACATGCTTTGAGTATGAAGCCATCACTTCCTATTCCCAGTGCTGGGTTCCCTGCTGAAATGACTGTGGTGCTCCTTCTGCCAAGTGCCATGTTGAAAAGTAAGAGGGACTAGAGGGACTGTTGTCTCTGTGTGCCGTGGGGGTGGAGAGTGGGCTACCTGAGGTTTCAGTCCTTTCGGGGAACTCTGGCTTTCGCTTTGCAGCAGGGCTGGCTGAGGACACCGGGGCCTCTTCAGACTAGGGAGTCAGGACTACTTTCCCTTTTTTCTTGGGAGAGTGACTCAGCCCATTGTTGCCACCAAAAGTTTTGCAGGCTTTTCAGAGGCTGCTTGTGGAGGCTGAGGATAGCCATCACTGAGAAAGAGGAAGTACCTAGTGGCCATCCCTCCTGCCACTCCTGACAAACAGTTCTGTCGCCAAACAGCACCTCTCTGTGGCAGCGGTGGGCTCTGCTCTGGAAAGGGAGGAGCTCTCCCCTCCCTGTGGGTGGGGCCATCATCTGTGGCTTCTGCTCTGCCCTTGGCCACAGAGTAGATGGTACAACACAGCCAATGAGCAATACAGCCAGTGTACATCCCTGTTCCCTCTTGTTATTGGCAGTCAGTGGCATAAGTCCTTTGAGTGGCTGTCCTGAACTTACAAGGATATAGAAATGACTGTGCTCCAGACTGCAGGGTCCAGGAAAGTGTGAAAATTGACCTAAGGTTAGACTATAACTGTCTGGTTGGGGAAGGTTTACTGGGACAGCATTTCACTTTTGGCTACTTAGGCTGTCCTCCTGCCTGGGAGTCAGTTTTGCCCCCACGCTTGTCCGGCTCTGTATTATTTTCCCTCCTGCCTTTTCCCATAGACCATAACCAGCCCACCTCCTATTATGTGCTAACTCTGATAGGAGCACCATTCAGAGTTGTTGGCAGGAGACCAATCCACTTCTACCCTGGTTGGTTCCCCTCCTTTTCTCCAACTTCTTTGAGGTAGGTGCACATTCCCCAGAGTTCTCCTTAGGTAGCTGGTTGCCTCTGTAATACCCAGAGATTGGAACTCTTGCAACGGGATCCCAGCTGCTTCCCTTCCTGGTTTTAAGGGTGGGGCCTGAAAATAGAGAATCACAATCTCCCTTCCTCCTCCTCCTCACCCCACCCCCACACTGCTAGGCAAACTGGAGTGACCAGCTCAGAGTGGGACTCAGCCCGCCTCCTAGCTCTGCATGACAGCAGCTATTTGGAGGAATATACATGGACGCATGAGTATGTGAACTCTGGAGTGTGTTACCATCTTGGGTTGGCCCTCTGTGGCAGGTGCATGCTCATTCTGCTGTTAGTAGAAATCAGGGCTCCTTGGGGAGGTCGTGCCCCAGCCAGATGTCTGCCCATGGCTACCTTGTTCTCTAATGCCTTGGAAAATAGAAAGGGCTTCTCAACACCTCTGTTCTTCAGAAGGGCTAGGTGGGTGGTTTGGAGAGTTTATTCTTGGAATCCCTTGAGTACAATATTCTTTTTCCTCCCAAAGCCAGGTTCTTTAGTCCTAAGCTAGGTTCTTTTGTTTCTAACTTAATTATCTTCAGTTTTCTTAGGATGGGTACATCTTCCTTGACCTCAACGAGACTATGGGTGGAAGGTTCAGAGAGTGGCATCTGCTCCTTTGCGAGAAGGGGATGTTGGAGTGGGAGCACATGTTGCCAGAAGTTGTTTCACGTTGCCCCTTTTTGCTGGCTGGAGAAAAGGGGCACTACCTCAGCCTCCTGCCAACGTCTGCAGCCAGCCACAGGAACACCCAGGCCAAGTGAAGCGTCTTCTTGCTGCGAAGGCTTAAATGGCTAAAGTGGGCCAGCCAGTAGCAGCTGAGCTTTTGCTCAATGGGAAGATTGGTTATTTAAGGGCTATTACGGGTTGTGGCAGATAGTTTTATAGGGAGTAGGGGATAAAGAATCTAATTTCACAGAGCTGGGGCCAGCTTCTGCTGTGTAGCCATTTAGCTTCCACAGCTTTGACTTCTAGAGCCAAGGGCTCAATAGCTGACAGGTTTCCCACTTCCTTCCTGTGTCTTGCAACTAGGGACTGTCATTGTCAGGTTGACCTACTGGTTAGAACGGATATCCCTGGTCCAGTATCCAGACCCTTTGCTACCTGATTCCTTCTGTCCTAGAGTTGGACCTAAGGATTTTTTCCCCCTTCCCATTCTTTTTTTTTTTTTTTTTAGAGACAAAAGTCTCACTTTGTCGCCCTTAGTAGAGTGCTGTGGCGTCACAGCTCACAGCAACCTGCAGCTCTTGGGCTTAGGCGATTCTCTTGCCTCAGCCATTTGTTGCAGTTTGGCTGGAGCCGGGTTCAAACCCGCCACCCTTGGTATATGGGGCTAGCGCCCTACTCACTGAGCCACAGGCGCCGCCCTCCCCTCCCTATTCTTACATTGATTAGGGCAACAAGTGGTCACAAAAAGTTCTGTTTTGGCAGTTTGACTTCTGGTCGAGAGAACTGAATACTTTCTTTATTCACCTGTACCTTTAAGATATCTCTCTCTTCTTTTCTAAACCCTACATGTATTTCATGGCAGGCCTGAAAGCCTTTGCTTGGATATTAATTTGGGGCTCTTTAGGGACTCTATGTTGACCACTCTCATTTTTCCTCCACCCCCAAAACCCCAAATATTAGCCTTTTGTACAAAGAACATTGGAAAAATTAAGCAGTGCCTCAAGGTCACTTGATCATAAGTGGCATTTGGCATAGTTAGCTGGTTTGGCATTTGGTGAGAGATTTCTGCTTTATATTTGAGCAAAAGATTTCTTGGCAGGAGGCCTCTATGGTATGTTCCCAAAGCTTGTCCTGTGCACACAATTTGCCCCTTTTCCTCCCCTAACAGGTTGTTTTAATCCCCTTGCCTATAAACAAGTGCAGCAGAATGTGTTGGCCCAGCTTACATGACCTTAGTTGTCTCTTCATGGTGTAACCAGCATCAGTGTTAAATACCATAGTCACTTGACATGGTAGAACTGTCAGGGTGAAGGGTGGGGATTCCAAGAGAAAGCCTGGTCCGCCACAGAAGGTCAGTGGGAATGTATGTGCTTTCTGAGGAGCAAGTGGGGAGTCAAGCTTCCACAGAGGAGTGCTTTCAGCTGTGAGAAGGCGGCAGTTTCGCTTCTAGCCTTTGTTACTTCTGAATTCCTTGCTCTGGAATCTCATTTCCCTTTCTCAAGTCCTGGCTGCAGGGGCTCAGGACATACAGCTTTTTCAGGAAACTGTCCCTGAGAAAGATGTATGCTGGTTCATGGGATGTAAAACCCAGCACCCCAAATCCCACTGTCCCAAACAGTGATCCTGTTATGTTGTGTGAAAGACAGCTGGGGACTGGTCCCTGGCTGCGAAAGAGGCTACCAAGTCCCAGGGCAGAGACACTCAGGAGCTACAAGTGTAGCTAAGCTGTAACCATCACCATCACGGTCACCATCACTGAGTTCTTTTTCCTGTTCTAGACTGTGGTTCAACTCAAGAATGGTTTATATACTACTTCATATTTAATGGTGGGCTCTCACGGCCTGGCTTCAAAACATAACCACCATTTGTAACAGTTTTCTGTGGAAATATAGTTCCTTCTCACAGTGGAACCTTTGGTAATTTGGAGGTTTCTTGACTAATAGGCTACAAAAGATTTGCATTTGCCTGTGGAAATGTCTCTTTATAGCCATAGTGTTATCACACAAGTAAGTTGTCTTTAGAGATGCCAAATGACAAAGACAAAAAAGAAACACCCCCCTCTTCCTACCCAGAAAGATTGCTGGAGGGTTGCATTCGTGATAGAATTGTCTGGCTTCTGCATTTCAGCTGATTTGATCCATTTTTGGTAGCCCCTGAAACAGGCTCCCCCTCTCCCATTCCATGACTAGGGTTCCAGTAGGGTGCCCTCTACTGCTAGGGTTTTTAATGATCTGAGGTAAGAGGAAGACAGCACCTCTGCCTGTCAGCAGGTGCAGCCCAGTTGGTTTTTTAGTGGTCACTTAAGTAAAGCAGCCACATTTCAGTCTGGCTGATGGGGACAGTTCTGAGATGAGGGCAGCAGTGATGGCCTTGGGTAGTTTCTCTTGTACTCTGACCTCTGGCCATGGTGACTTCTGGGGCAGCAAACTCTGCCCCAGTGTTTTTTCTAACATTTCCTCCTCCTCCTTCAACTCTCTTTTTTCAAGCTAGACAGCTAGACAAGCAGGAAGGCAGTATTTGTCCCACTTCTAGAGGAAGGCGCAGTGGAAAGAGACACTTTTTTTTTTTTTTTTTTTTTTTTGCCGTGGTCGGGTATGAACCTGCCACCTGCAGCATATGGGGCCAGTGCCCTATTCCTTTGAGCCACAGGTGCCGTCCTAAAGAGGCACATCTTATTCAGCACCTTCTACCAGTAGAGCTGGAACTGGATAGTACATGGAAGGCCTGTTTCCCACCAGCCCAGCCCTGGACCTGCTTCTCAATGGCATAGATATCTTAAAGGCATTTTAAGGAAGCCACATTGGAAAGGGCAGAAACAAAGGTTTAAATCTATACTCAGGTGAAAGACTACTGCATAAACACTGAGAGAGTTTAACTGTTATGTTTTGCTTTGTTTTTAAGATCTCATGCTTCTTTTTACTTTGTGTTGGCAAAAACCTCAGGAGAAGATGGGAGATTCTGGGAGTAGATGATTATGCCTGGTGAGTCAACTGAGCTCCCCAGCTGCCGTTTTTAGTTCCTTTGCTTTTTTGTATGTAACAGGAGGCAGTTTGGGGAGGGTGGGGGCAGGGTGGGAATGCTGATTTGTGCCCCAGGACAGGAGGCATGTGTGTATGGGTGAGGGTTTTTGGCCACCTTACTATTGATGGGGCCTTAAAGTCACTACATTGGTTCTAGCAAGAAATATTAAAGCAGAACTCTCAGCATGGAAAACAGTAAATCAATATCTCCTGGACTTTTATTTAAGTCACCGTCATGTCCTTAATCAGTAGCTCTTAGGATGTCTCAAGTTGCATGCATTCTCACAGAAACATGCAATAGTTTTGATAGCAGAGCAGTGAAGGAAGTAAATATAGGGAGGCAGAGAGAACTGTCTTAAGAGAGAGGGGCCAGGTGGTTGTCATGGGCTGCAGGAAGTTCAAAGGATAGGGTTACCCCTCTGGAATGAAAGGAGGGCTTAGGCTTGATTCAGGAGAAGCAGGAGGGAGGAGGTGGGTCCCCGGCTGTGTCTGTGTTATGCGTCTGTCTCCCACTTCACTTGGTGACTGCTTCACTTTCAACCATACTTGGGAGAGAGGGGATCTTGTGGCCCCCTGCGCATATGTCTGCAGAGTACACTTAGGTTATCAGTTGTGGGTCCCAGAGGCTCTAATGAAGACAAGCATACACATTTTCTTACTTATTCATTTGTACACGTTTATTCATTCAGCACTTACTTAATAATACTGTGCTAGGCACTGTTCTGGGCCATGAGTAAGACCAAGGTCCCTTGCTTTGTCATGTACTCTAGTGGGAAGCACAGACAGTAACCAACCAACTTCAAGGGCAGAGTGCCTTCAAAGAAGGGAAATGGATCTCATGGCAAGAGGTTTTGGTTCCTTCCTCTGTCCTTATCTCCTGGGGTCAAGGGAAGGCAACTTTAGGGATCAAGAAGTTGTATTTCTCTTTTTCTGGTAAGTATTTTAATGTGGGCCAGCTAGGTATGGGCACTATTAGGCACTGAGGGCTTATCAAGGTGAGCGAGACAAAGACACAGAGATGTAATAAATAGTAGGACCAGACACAGTGGCTCATGCCTTTAATCCCAGCTCCCAGCAGTTTGGGAGACCAAGGCAGGAGGAACATTTTGAGTCCAGGAGGTTAGGATCAGCCTGGACAATATAGTGAGATCCTATCTCTAAACAAAAAAATGGAAAAAAATTAGCTGAGCATGGTGCTACACACCTGTAGTGCCAACTACTGGGGAGGCTGAGGTGGGAGTATTGCTTGAGCTTAGGAGTTCAGTGCTTCAGTGAACTATAATTCTGCCACTGCACTCTAGCCTGGGTGACAGAGTAAGACCCTGTCTCTATAATTTTTTTTTTTTTTTTTTGAGGCAGAGTCTCACTTTGTTACCCTCAGTAGAGTACCATGGCACCACAGCACACAGCAACCTCAAACTCTTGGGCTTAAGCAATTCATTTGCCTCAGCCTCCCAAGTAGCTGGGACAACAGGTGTTCACCACAGCGCCCGGCTATTTTTAGAAACAAGGTCTCACTCTGACTTAGGTTGGTCTCAAACTCATGAGGTCAGGCAATCCACCTGCCTTGGCCACCCAGAGTACTAGGATTACAGGCATGACCTACTGCGCCCAGCCCAACCTGTCTCTAAAATAAAAATATAATTTTTTTTTGAGACATCCTCAAGCTGTCACCTGGGTAGAGTGCTGTGGCATCATAGCTAACAGCAACCGCCAACTCTTGGGCTCAAGCGATTCTCCTGCCTCTGCCTCCCAAGTAGCTGGGACTACAGGCGCCTGCCACAACGCCCAGCTATTGTTTGGTTGCAGCCATCCTTATTGTTTGGCGGGCCCGGGCTGGATTCGAACCCTCCAGCTCAGGTGTATGTGGCTCTCACCTTAGTGACTTGAGTCACAGGTGCCGAGCCTAAATAAATAAAATTTTAAGAAAAAGAAAAGAGGCTCGGCACCCCTAGCATAATGGTTATGGCACCAGCCACATACACCAAGGTTGGCGGGTTCAAACCCAGCTCTGGCCAGCAATGACAACTGCAACCAAAAAATGGCCAAGCATTGTGGCAGGCGCCTGTAGTCCCAGCTACTTGGGAGGCTGAGGGCAAGAGAATCGCTTAAGCCCAGGAGTTTGAGGTTGCTGTGAGCTGTGATGCCACTGTACTCTATCAAAGGGTGATGTACTGAGACTCTGTCTCAAAAAAAAAAAAAAAGAGAGAAATGAAATGAAATGAAGGGTAGAGGTAGAGTGTTGTGAGAGTCCTGGGAAGGGAGCGTTCACTCCCAGCTAAGCCAGTGTTTGGATTTGGGATAAACAAGGGATAAGAAGGTTTGCTTACCTCGGTCATAAGAAGGCTGAAGTGATAGGTGGAGTGCTTCCTTTCAGTATGGTAGATCTGGGTAGCTCTTCACGGCACAATTCTGACCCATTCCCTACATGGCAGCCAGAGTGGTTGAGCTGTGATACCACAGCAGGTCTGACTGCAGAGTGGTGCCCTCACTACCCTGTTGTACACAGCTTCCCAGTACACAGCTATGGGGCTGGGTGTAGAAGCCCAGAGTCCAGAGAGTTCAGAGAATATGCTAAAAATATAAACTACTAGTCAAAGAAAAATGAGGTTAGGAGGTGGCCCAGGTACCTCAGCTGCGCTGATTAGTATCCATCAACTTCACACAGTCCTCTGTAAAGTGAGCCAAACCTTTTTGCTGTGGACTGCCTTTTGCCTACTCCTCTCCCATCCCCCAGAGCCCTGGGCTGCTGGCAGGCTGGCTCTTCTGTGATATGGAGGAACTTGTTGGTCTCCATGGTTACCGTAACCCACTGGTACAGGAGGAGCTGTGTGAAGTATGAGACTGGCAGTGTGAGCTTCCCCCAGCCCTTGGCACCATGTGGTACTGGTATGTTAGCTGTTACTTGGACCCTTTCTGGGAGGACAGAGTTAAGGAACTAATAAGGAAGGGAAGATCCTAGCAAGACCACTTTCATGGTCCTTTTGGCTACGCAAGGGTAGAGGTATGCCTCCCTTCTCATTTACTTTCTTCTCTTGGCAGGATGGTTTAATGTCAGGAAAGAAGGTCCTCTTTGCTGATAGACCACTCATGGCAGAAATCTGACTTTGTTACAGGACTACTAGGGGGTAGTGGGAATCAGCTTACCTATGCTGGTACCTGGACTCAAATTCTTAGAGATGATAGTTATTACAGGGCCCGGAGAATCCTTTTCAAAAGTAAGGAGGGGGCAGCGCCTGTGGCTCAAAAGGGGTAGGGCGCCGGTCCCATATGCCGGAGGTGGTGGGTTCAAACCCAGCCCCAGCCAGAAAAAACTGCAAAAAAAAAAAAAAAAAAAAAAGTAAAGAGAGAGGGCTAGGCGTGGTGGTGTAAATCCTGTAATCCCAGGATTTTGAGAGGCCAAGGCAGATGTATTGCCTGAGCTCACAAGTTTGAGACCAGCCTAAGTGAGACGAGACCCTGACCCTAAAAAATAGCTAGGCATTAGGGCGGGTGCCTCTAGTCCTAGCTACACAGGAGGCTGAGGCAAGAGAATCACTTGAGCTTAAGAGTTTGATGTTGCTGTGAGCTAAGACTCTATCCAGGGCCACCAAGTGAGACTGACTCCAAAAAAAAAAGAAGAAAGAAAGAAAGAAAAGAAAAATTAAAGAGAGATACTAGAAAACATCATCAAAATATCTCCGAGCACCAGGTACTGTGGCAAACACTGATGTGGGTGTTCTTATTTAATCTTCACTTTGGTCCTATGAAGCAGTACAGCTAGCATCCTCATGTTCCAAATAAGGAAACAGGTTTAGAGGAGTCGTGTAATCTTGCCAATGTTTAGGCAGCTAATAAGTAGCAAGCCTGGAAGTGGGACTGTAGTAGGTCTTCTGTATAGCTTCCTTCTAGGTTTCTAGAAGGCAGGAACTGGATCTCACTGAACTTGTCAGCTGGAGCTAAGGCTCCAAAGATACGTGCTCAATGAAAGTTCGCTGAGGTTATCAATAGCTGGGCATTTAGAAACCAGACCCCAGTGAGCAGTTCTTAGGGATAAAGGGTGCTGGAGGCCTCTGAAGCCCTGGCTGCTTGATAGAATCTCAATGTGGGCGGCACCTGTGACTCAGTGGGTAGGGCGCTGACCCCATATACCAAGGGTGTCAGGTTTGAACCTGGCCCCGGCCAAATTGCAATGAAAAAATAGCTGGGCATTGTGTCGGGCGCCTATAGTCCCAGCTATCTGGGAGGCTGAGCCAAGAGAATCACCTAAGCCCAGGAGCTGGAGGTTGCTGTGAGTCGTGTGACACCACGGCACCCTACTGAGGGCGATAAGGTAAGACTGTCTCTAAAAAAACATCTGCCCAATGTCTCAGGTGGCTCTGAAGACAGAAGGTCTGGGCCATACTCACAATTCTTGGCTTCTAGTCTCTCCAGGCAGTAAGCTCCCTTTACGGCCCAGGCTGGAGTACTGGTGTCCCTGCCTTGGGGTAAAGGTTGCAGGTCATAGAGCTAAAGGGCAGCAAACCTCCCTTGTTTTTGGCTTTGTGCTTAAGTTTCGCACTTCTGCTGGTGTCCTTTGCCAGGGAGGTTCCTACCCTGGCTGGAAAAAGGGAGCAGCCAAGCCTGTGCTCTACCGTGGGATATTAGGGGAACATGAATGTTCCCCAGGTGGGGCCATCACAGTTAATTTTGGGGGAAGGGAGTATCCAGCCTCTGCACTGTTAAGTGCTTACCATAATTTTACAAGATCTCTCCTACTCTGAACGTGCTGATGGTTACTGACTCTTGGCAGATGACAGTGACAGTTGTTCAGGATCCAGTATCAAAGGATGCAAAAAAAGTTCCTGGAAGCAGTGAAGGAAGAAGGGTTTAAAAACCAGGGACTTTCTACAGCCACAACTTTTTTATCTAGGTCCTTCCCTCTTC
The DNA here is from genome assembly GCA_963574355.1 of Loris lydekkerianus. Lineage (NCBI taxonomy): Eukaryota > Metazoa > Chordata > Mammalia > Primates > Lorisidae > Loris > Loris lydekkerianus. Next base: position 70,579 of record CAUYPK010010590.1, read on the forward strand.
CCACCCTTTCTGTTTGAGGTCAGTGCTTGGTACTTCTTCAGTTTCCAAAACCCCTTATGTCTCCCACAAATAGGATTAAGGAAACAATCCTTCTGTCACACTGGCAAACCCTAGGGACTAGAAAAATGAAGCTGCATGAGCCAGCTCCAGCCTCTGAGTCTGCCAGTTAGTGAAGGTACAGGTAGTCCCAGGCATGCCTGAGCCCAGCATCCGGATTTAAACCAAGACCTCTTCTACTGAGTTCATGGCCCACTCTGGGTAGAGGTGAGAAAAGGAAGGCTACTGTGGAACCACCTGGGCAGGTCTTCACCAATTTTGCCCCTGGCCTGAATTGAACATTGTCATCCTGTTGTCCCAGGCTTCTTTGTTCCTTCTTGAGTTGTTTTTTATTGTTATTGATGCAGTTTGGGGCTGGATTCAAACCCGCCACCCTTGGTATATGGGGCCGGCACCCTACCCACTAAGCCACAGGTGCCACCCTCCTTCCTGAGGTTTTTTTTTTCCCCCTTCCTGAGTTTTTATATCTTCTCCCTCCTTGCCTGTAGAGGGAGAGCCAGGGGCTTACCTTCTTTGGAGGGTGAGAGCAGATTAAACATCAAGAAAGGTTGATGAGAAGCTGGAAAGGGAGACTGATTATTAGGAGGCATAGAGTGCTGAAGCATGCATGAAAGCCCTGGCTCCAGTCTCACCTCTGTACTGAGAGGCACCTCTGAGTCTCAGTTGCTCATTGGAAAATGGAAACACTACCTGCCTTATACATAGGTCTGTGTGTGGAGAAAACACAGTAAGTGCTGGATATACAGTAGCATCAGAGATGATGACTGTTGATCAGGGCTCATGTGTAAGGCACACATTTCTTGTCCACCCTTAAGTGACGTGTTCTCCCAGGGTTTGTGCTTAGTGCTGTGAGGGCATAGGGGAAGCTTTGCCCTTCCCCCAGAGGACTTCTTGGCCTACCAACATGAGTTCTTCAGATTGGCTTAATAGAAAAGATCCTAGCCTGGAGTTGTGGAATGAATGAGAAATAAAAGTGGGAGCTAGAAGGGCTGAGACCAGGACAGAGGTAGAGGTCAGTGGTCTGGAAAGACAGTCTTCTCTCTACAAGAGATGGCCAACTCGCCTTGTGCTTCCCATGTGACCTGATAGTGGGGGCTTTGCAAAAAGGTGCGAGAAATCCCAGGCCCTTGGACTTCCTAGAGTTCGGGAGTGGGGGTGGTGGCTGGAGACACGGAGGTGAGCGGGAACCTACAGATAAACTTCCAGAAGCAGGGCTGGACAGGACTTAGGAGGGACTTTTGGATTGTTCCCTAGCCTTTGAACATCTTTCTGTTAGTGATAAAGACTTATTATCTATAATCCTTAGACCACCAGGAGGCTCACAGGGTTCTGAACCCCCTGAAGTAATGTTCATAGTGTTTTTTTCTGAGTGGAATGTGCATTTTCCTAAGGTTAAAGCTTTTTTAGGAAGAGGGAGGTCAGTCTGGCACTGTCGGCTTTTGGGTTTTTGCTTATCCCCCTCCTATCTTGGTTCCTGAGGGGTGGTTTGCTCATCTTCATCAGGGCTGCCACTCCGGGTCAGAATATCTGGGTTAAGCACATATTCCTCCTGAGCCTATTTGAGGTCTTGTTAAAGTGATCTGCCCCTACCCAGGTCCCACCTGCCACAGGTGAGCTGAGGCTTTATGACAGTCAAAAGGCTGGAGCAGTGTCCGCACCCTTCCCTCTTACCAGCTGTTACCCAGTAAAACACCTTGGGGAGGGTGGGGCAGCCCACTTCCGGGGAGAGAGGGGGAGGGTAGAAGGAAGTTGAGCTAAACCCGCCTCTTTCTCTTTTTCTCTCTCTTTCTCTCTCTCTCTTGCCTTCCCTTTCCTGCCCTGCTCCCTTCCTGCCCCTTCCTCCCACCTTGCTCCTGGGTAGTAACCTGGAACTGCACACCCTTCCTGACCACCAGGCCCTGGCTCCCCTGGCCCTTGAGAAACCGTGGGGCTTTGTCCCTGTTGCTCTCCTTGCCAAACCCAGTCTCTCTCCTGCTAGTGGTAGTTTCGGTTGCAACATAGTCCAGGTTCCCAGGCGGGGAACCGCTTGGCCTGGCTGCTTCCAAGCTGCTTCGCTACTTTTCACTGAGGAGGTGGTGGAAGGTGTCGCCTGCTCCAGCTGCATAAGGGTGGCTGGCTGAGGTGCGGCCCCCGCCCTGGGCCTGGCTCTTCCCGGTCTCTGTACTTTGCCCTCACTGCTCAACAGGTTCTGCTGTGGGCTCTGCTGAATGGAAGTCGCTGGTAGTCCTTGCCCCTTTCTCCAGCCGGGTATGTTGTCCCCTTCCTTACTCTGGGAGTACCCTCTCCTCCCTCCCACCTCAAACATGAGATCTTTCAAGAGTTGCTGACCAGCCAGGCATTAGCACAGCGTATTTGAGAATGGTGTCCAGACATGGTCGAGGCATTGACTAAGAGGGGATGGGGGACAGGTACTCAGAGTAGACCCTCCTGGGTTCAAGTCAGCAGGCTTAGTAAGCAGGAGGATATGTGTCGGGGGTTGGCAGGGGTGAGCAAAGAGGAGCTTCGCTGCTGTCGGGGTGAAGCCTGGGACCTAGGCTAGTGCCAGACGGACACTTTCTTCTCCCCACTCTACAGTGCCTACTTACTCTGCCCCTGGCCAGGGTGTGCCTTCCTCTTACTCTTCCCAACTCAGCCTCTTCTCAGGCAGGGGAAGCCTCAGGACACTTGAGGCTAGCCCTGAATGCAAAGCCCCAAAGTGGGAACTTCTCTAGGAGAGAACTACTGGTAGGAGCCTCCAACGTTAGGGCAGGGGGCCCTGCCTACCTGAGTCAGCACCAGGCCTCTCAGGGTGGAGGCTATCTTCCGGGCGAGCCTGGCAACATGCCTAGGCCAACTTCTGAGATCCCTGGCAGACCCAGTTGATATAAAACTTTACTTTTTTTTATCCTCCATGTCCTATCTTCTTTCCTCTTCTTGACCCTGGACCCCAAAGCTGTTTTGGCCCTACTTCTGAATCAGGCCTGCTTAGTGACCTGCTTGGTCTGCCATTTGGTTTCAAATACTACCTTGCAAGGTGTCCGCTGTATCCTTTCTGAAGGCTGTTTGAGAGCCATGGGGGCTACTTTCAACAGATTTCCTTGGTCCTTTGGGGCCTGCCTGGGTTATGATGTAGGCCAGAGCTTTGGGAATGCTCGTGTCCCACATCTTACTGTGAGCAGGGAGGATGGAGGTGGAGGGGAGGGTATGGCTGTCACTAGGCCCTGTTAGCCCAGCAGAGTGGGCTGGTTCACAGTTTGCCACCTTGTTGGTGAAACCCAGGGCCAAGCAGGGTGGGCCTGGCCAGAACCAGGGGAAAAAAACTCTCTCCCTGATGGCCATTCTTCTTACCTCCTTTTCATCCTTTTTTTTTTTTTTTCCCCTCGGCCGGGGCTGGGTTTGAACCCATCACCTCCTGTATATGGGGCCAGCGCCTTACTCCTTGAGCCACAGGAGCTGCCCCACCTCCTTTTCATCCTTGAGGGAAGCAATCAGATGAGGAAATTGACTCACATGGGGCCTTGGCCCAACAAGCATTTTCTACTGGGGATTTTCTCCTTTCCATATTCTCTTTTTCTGCTTCCTCCAGTGGCTCTCCTCCTTGCCCTGTCCTATATCCCTGGTGTGGGAAGTATCTGACAGCATAGAAGGGGCTAAGAGGTGGGGGTAGAGAGGGACTGAGTGCTTTGAGTCTTGAGAGTTGAGTGGTTCAGTCCTAGAAAGGCAATCAGTGACTCTGGAGCAGAAGATCAAAGATCAGACGGCAGTTTTTATTGATCCTCAGGGTCCTGAACAAGCAGAGGACAGGGTCCTTTTGCTGGGCTGGGTACCCTACTTGGGACCAGACCTTCACAGCCGCCCTCTCTGAGGTTCTGGCTACCTGTCTTCCCTCTAATGAAGGCTAGAGGTGTTGGTGGCATTCATCAGGTCTGGAGAATGGGGGGTGCTCAGCTTGGACCCCTCTCCAGTGGAGAAGTCCCCAGCATCTCTTACTGGCCTCAGATGGACTGCATTCTGCTTAGTGGAGCTCGAAATAGATGCAGGAAGTTGTTGACAACAAGGCTTCTGGGTCTTCATACAGTAGTATTTAGGGACATAATGGTTGCTCTCTCATGGTCTCTCATCTACCTGTGTGAATTAGGGAATATTTATTGTTACTTCACAGATAAAGAAACTAAAGCTAGCAAGTTGAGGAGCCAGGACTTGAACCTAGCTCTGCTGGAATGTAGAGCTCTTCAGCACCCACGAGACTACTGTCTGGCACAGATGTGTGGGGATACCCAACATGGGTCATCTTTCAGGTGGTTCTTTTCCCCCTGATAATCTCACCTCCCTCTTAAGATGATGCTGATAATAATAGAGTTAATGTGTGTTGAGTAAGTGGCAGATGAGGGTTTGTCTCTGGCATCTATACTCTAAATTTTAACCAGAAAGAAAGTGGCAGAGTCCCACTTGTGGTTGTTGTTAGTTGATGCTCCTTTAAGATTAACATGCAACCAAGCCAGGTGGGGAGTGCTGTCCTGCCATCCCACACAGATCAGCCCCTGGGAACCCAAGATGGGTGACCAGAGCAGAGCTCAGAATGGACACAGGATGCCCAGATTTGGCTTCAGAGGGGCAGAGGCCAAACCTGCAGGTAGATACTAATTCCCTATTTTGGATTTTGAGGACTTGGAGACTGTCAAACTCTTGCTGCCCCTGGCTTGTATCCTCAGAGAAGAGAGGAGTGATAAGAAACTTAGAAGGTGAATTAGAGGTTGCCAAGGAAACTTGCCCACCTATCTTCCTCTCGTGGGAGTTGGGGCAAAAGGAAGGTTTTCCCTGCTCATGGTCCCTGGGCAGGCTGCAGGGTGGGGAGGCAGTCTAGAGCAGTGTTCAGGGAGGGTGGGGCTGAGAAGAGGTAAGCCCTGGAAGCCAAGCATTCAGAACTCTCTTGGGTGGGCTCAGGCTGCCCTTCAGGAGACTGACCCAATCAGGTAGTGGCAGGGCCTAGAAATATTCTTCTCTCTAAGGGGTGTGAACCCTAGACTCACTTTGGGAGGGAAAAAAGCCCGTATTCAAAAATCTACTTGTGTAGCAAATGCTGTTTGTTACACAAGGACTAGCCAGGCTGAGATGAGCTGCAGAGTGTGTGGAGAACAGGTCCAGAGATCTCTGTGGGCTGCAGTGAGCAGACAGTAAGGCCTGGGGGCTTCATGGAGAAGTGGAGGTTGGTAAGGATATGTAGAAGAGAGAATGTTCCCTAAAGTGCCAAGGAGGTCAAAGGGACTTTTCTGGGATGCCAGGAGCCTCCCTCTTCAGAGCCTAGCACATGCATGGGCTCTTTGCTCCGCCAAGGTCCAATCCCAGGTGCTTCTGCAATCTCAGCCAAACAACTCACAAAAAAACAGCCATAGTTACTCTGCCAAGGCCCTACATTGACACGGAAAAGTCACAATCAGAATACGGTTACTTATTGCTGGTGCTGTTGTTTCTGCCTAAAAACATCTAGTTAGGCAAGTAAGCTTCTTATTTATTTGTTTATCTTTATATAGAACACTTCATGAATTTTGGTGTCATCTTTGAGCAGGGGTCATGCTAATCTCTGTATGGTTCCAATTTTAGTATATATGCTACTGAACTGAACATGAAAACAAGATTCTTGCCAAGGAACCCTGGACAGTTCCTTGGGTAGTAGCAATCCATTCTTTAGCTCTGTGGTTTTGAGGGCTTCACTTAAACAGCCAGCAAGGGCCATGAAAGGAAGGATTTGATTCACACTTCTCTCATCACCCTGCCACCCAACAAACTATCTCCTTGAAGTTTCCAAGACAGCTCCGGATGGTTCTGCAAGGAAGCTCTGGCCACATCTTTTGACCCAGTATGCTGGTGCAGTGTTGCCAGGAGTTCTTTGAGAGAGGCAAATTGGGGCTCTACAGAGGGATTAGAGCAGACCCTGTAGACAGTTTTATTGAGATCTAATTGGCCAGGCGTTGTGGCTCACACGTGTAATCCTAGCACCCTGGGAGGCTGAGGCAGGAGGGTCCCTTGAGCTTAGGAGTTCAAAACTAGCCTGACCAAGAGCAAGACCCCATCTCTAAATTAGCCAGGTATTGTGGTACCTATAGTCCTAGCTCCCTGGGAGACTTAAGGCAGGAGGATCATTTGTGCCCAGCAGTTTGAGGTTGCTGTTAGCTAGGCTGATGCCGTGGCACTCTAGCATGGGCAACAGAGTGTGACTCTGTCTGAAAAAAAAAAAAAAAGAAAGAAAAGAAAGATAATTTACATACCATACAATGTATTCCACCTATTTAAAGTGCAAATTGAGGTGGCCACATACACCCAGGCTGGTGGGTTCACAATAATGACAACTGCAACCAAAAATAGCCATAGCTGGCGCCTATGGCTCAGTGGGTAGGACGCCAGCCCCATATACCGAAGGTGGCTGGGTTTGGCCAAACTGCAACAAAAAAATAGCCGGGCGTTGTGGCAGGTGCCTGTAGTCTCAGCTACTCAGGAGGCTGAGGCAGTAAAATTGCCTAAGCCCAAGAGCTGGAGGTTGCTGTGAGCTGTGTGACGCCATGGCACTCTACCCAGGGTGATACAAAAGAAAAAAGCTGGGCATTGTGGATTGTGGTGGGTGCCTGTAATTCCAGCTACTTGGGAGGCTGAGGCAGGAGAATCACTTGAGCCCAAGAGTTTGAGGTTGCTGTGAGCTGTGATGCCACAGCACTCTACTGAGGGTGACATGGTGAAACTCTGTCAAAAAAAAAAAAAAGAAAGAAAAAAGTGTAAATTAAGTGGCTTTTAGAAAATTCACACAGTGTGCCGTCACCACAATCAATTTCAGAAAATTTTAATTACCCTAGAAAGAAAATCCACAGCCCTAAGTTGTCACCTCAAATTCTCACCCCTGCCCACCCTCAGCTGTGAGCAATCAAGTAATCTACTTCCTGTCTCTATAGCTTGCCTGTTCTGGGCTTATCATGTAAATGGAATCATATAATACGTGTGGTCCTTTGTGACTAGCTTTATTTACTTAACGTAATATTTTCAAGGTTCTTCTGTGTCATAGCGTATATCAGTACTTCACTTTTTATTGCTGACTAATATTCTACTACATGGATGTAACACACTTGTTTATCCATTCATCAGTTGATGGACATTTGAGTTGTTTCTGCTTTTTGGCTATTTTAGGTCATGCTGCTGTGAATGTTGACTATACAATTTTGTGTGTGGACACGTGTTTTATTTCTCTCGAATATGTACCTAGGAGTGGAATTGCTGGCTCACATACTCTATGTTTAGCACTTGGAGGAATTTACAAATCTTCGTGTAGAATACGTCTTTTTCTGAACCATTCTCTTTTTATGGGGGAATGAGCATCTCTAATCTGAAAATCTGAAATCCTGAAATCCCAATGCTTCAAAATCCAAAACTTTTTGAGTACCCACATTATGTCACAAATGGAAAATTCTACACCTGACCTTATATGACAGGTTACAGTCAAAAGCAGTCAAGACTTTTTGTTTCAGGCACAAAATTACTTGAAATATTGTATAAAATTACCTTCAGCCAGTAAAAAAAAAATTACCTTCAGAGTGTTTGTGTACGATGTGTGTGAAACAAATGAATTTCATGCTTAGATTTGGGTCCCACTCCTGAAATGGTTCATTATGTATATGCTGATATTTCAAAATCAGAAATACTTCTGGTCCCAAGCATTTCAGATAAGGGATACTCCACCTGTATTGTGTTTATATGCCTACTCAGTGCCAATTATTATAGATTCTGCTTCTTTACCCTTATTTGAGCTCTGGGGTATCTAAGGCGGGCAAAGCAGAACAGATCGTATCCTTGCTCAGACCTAGTCATTCGGTTCATTGTTGTACAATTATTCATTCAGCAGCGGACATGTGCCAGTCTGTCTGGGTGCTGGGATGTGTCTGAATAAAGGTCACATGTATATCATTATGGGCTTCCACTCTCACTGAGATAAACTACAAATACATAAATAAATGTAAGTGTGACAAATAATAAAGATTCAAATAAATGTAAAGCGACAAATAATAAAGATTCATCTAAAATAGTGGGTGGCAATAGGGCTTTGAAGTGATTTCTGACCAACTTTGAGATGCAGCCTTCTCACAGTGTGGACAGGCAGCAGGGGCCTTGAGCTCCCACCTGTTGTCTTGCTACTGGTGTGTTGGGGAAGCTATTGATGGAACAGCTTTGTTCCTAGGCTCTGATTCCTGCAGGATCTTGGCACTGGACCTTATGATATGTTCTTTTGGAATGAAGACTGGTTGTCATCTCATCCCTCTTCCTCTTCTGCCTTATGAATCTTTGCTTGTCTACCATCCCCCTGGAGTCTCCTGCACCCCCAGCCTCATATATTATCTGCAGAGAGCTGAGGGCAAGGGTTTAGAGGCCTAGAAGGGCAGAATGTAAAGGTGTGTCTGTTTCTACTCTGCAGCCCACCTTGGGACATCTTGATTCCAAGCCCAGCAGTAAATCCAACATGCTGCGGGGCCGCAACTCAGCCACTTCTGCTGACGAGCAGCCCCATATTGGCAACTACCGACTCCTCAAGACCATTGGCAAGGGTAACTTTGCCAAGGTGAAGTTGGCTCGGCACATCCTGACTGGGAAAGAGGTGAGCACTGGGGCTGGGGACACGACACAGCAGTATCTCCCAACCCTGTTGACACTCCAGCAGGTAGTGCTGAGACTACTGTGGCAGCCAGCCTCTTTTATAGCAGACAGAAAGGAAAACTGAGGGGTGCCAAAAGCAGTGGGATGAAAAGGAGTAGGGAATACAAAGGAGGAACTGGATTCCAGTCCTGGGTTTAGCCTAGTCAAAGAGGTGATCTTGGGCTTTTTTGTCTCATGTTTAGGTAGCTGTGAAGATCATTGACAAGACTCAACTGAACTCCTCCAGCCTTCAGAAAGTAAGCATTCAGCACCTCCTCTCCCTTTCTATACTTCTCTTCTTCTCTTGAATTCCTACTTTAACATCTCTGACCATCCCACTGTCCCCCCACCTCCTCCTGTGATCCTGCTACCTTCAGGGCTTTGGTTGATTCCCTGCGGTGACTCTTGGCTGGGCTTCCTGGCCATGGACACTGGCTCTTTTGAAATCTTTCTGCCCGTTCCCAGACACTTGGTCTATCTGTCTGACCTACTTCCTGCATCTTATCTTCTGGCCTGTGGCCATCCCTGTGCCAAAACACATGTCGATAGCCATTGTGAGAGACACATGCAGCTTCTCCGAGCTCAGGAGTGAGCCAGGGAAGTGGCTCTAGAAGTACAGGGGTAAGAGGAGGCAGGAAAACCGCCCCTGGATTCTGTGCTAGCTACATTTTGCAGCATGAGTATGGAAGACTGAAGTTTTTAGACACTAAACCCCAGTTCTAAGTCTCTGACACGTATTCAGATTAAGGACAGTTTTTTTTTTTGAGACAGAGTCTCACTATGTCACCCTCAGTAGAGCGTCACAGCTCACAGCAACCTCAAACTCTTGGGCTTAAGTGATCCTCTTGCCTGAGCCTCCCAAATAGCTGGGACTACAGGCGCTGCCACAATGCCTGGCTATTTTCTTGTTGCAGTTGTCATTGTTGGTTAGCTGGCCCGGGCCAGGTTCGAACCCTCCAGCTTCCATATATGTGGCTGGCGCTGTAACCAATGTGCTTCAGGTGCTGAGACAGATTAAGGACAGTTTTCCTTCTCTATTTCTAGGCTCCTCTTGGCTAGAGGTCATAAAGATAGTTGCGCATAGTTTTTGCTAGATACAGTAGAACTTTTCCTTTCCTCCTTGTTTACTGGTGAGAAACTAAGGTCTTAGGTGGTAGGGGGAATACCCCAGGTGGGAGCACACAGTTTCTCTGTCCAAGAAACTATGAAAGGCTGGTAGAAGCCAGAAAAGAAAAGCAAACTTTTATTTGCAGAAGGGAGACAGCTTGCCAGTGGCTGGTTATTTTAGAACCAGAAACTGCCTGCTTTCTTCATCCTGGGCTCTAGGAACGCCTGTCTGGCTCTCCAAAAGCTGCCCTTATTCAGGTCAGTCAGAATTCCTTTATGCCCTCACTGTTCATCTGACCCTTGCTCAAATATTGTGACAAAGGCCTAGTTCTTTTCATTTTGTGGCAGAGTAAATTTTGTTTTCATAAGTACATCGTGGTAGTTGAGTTAGAAGGATGTGGCTCCATGCTGCCAGAGTAAGATACAGTGACAGTGGTGCTGGGCCTAGGGGTTCTTGTCAATGGAGGTGCTCATGGAATTGGTATAGATGTGTTGAGTTCACCTGACCTGCTAACAGGTAGAACCAAGGTGTTTCCTAATTTTGTTACCCCTAGGATCCCCTTAAGGGTTCTTTGGTGTAACAGAAACATTGCTGTCATCACCAGAGCATCCCTGCTTCCTTGGAGCAGAAGGAAGGGATGCTCTTGACATGCTGGCTTTATCCCCACAGAAGTAGAAGTCAGTGTTGGGACAGCCATTTGTTCTCTGGAGCCATGTAGGTTCGTAATAATTGCCAGAGTCAACCGAGCCATCTTACTGTCTACCTTTTTTTCTCCTTACATTTTCCTGATTGTCTGGAAGGTACTAGCCCCAGACAAATATAGGCATTTTAAAAGCCTTTTAGCACACTTTGTTACCAAGGCCAGTATGATCCTGGACAAATTATTCTTTTTTTTTTTTTTTTTTTTTTTGAGAGAGAGCTTCAAGCTGTCACCCCAGGTAGAGTGCTGTGGCATCACAGCTCACAGCAACCTCCAACTCCTGGGCTCAAGTGATTCTCCTGTCTCTACCTGCCAAGTAGCTGAGACTATAGGCGCCTGCCACAACACACAGCTGTTTTTTGGTTGTAGCTGTCACTGGGCTGGATTGGTCTGGATTTGCCAGGCCTGGGCTGGATTCGAACCTGCTAGCTCAGGTGTATGTGGCTGGTACCTTAACCACTAGAGCCACAGGCGCCGAACCCCATTCTATTTATTTTCATTTATTTATATATTTATCTACTTACTTTTTTTTTTTTTTTTTTTTGAGACAGAGTCTCACTTTGTGGGCCCCAATAGAATGCTATGGCATTATAGCTCACAGCAACCTCAAACTCTTGGGCTCAAGTGATTCTCTTGCCTCATTCTCCCAAGTATCTGGGACTACAGATGCTCACCATAATGCCCAGATCTTTTTTAGAAGCAAGGTCTCTTTTGCTTAGGCTGGTCTCGAACCTGTGAGCTCAGGCAATCCACCTGCCTCGGCCTCCCAGAGTACTGGGATTACGGCCGTGAGCCTCTGTGTCTGACCCTCTTACTTATTTAGAGACAGAATCTCATTCTGTTGCCCTGGTTAGAGTGCTGTGTCCTCATAGTTCACAATAACCTCAAACTCCTGGGCTCAAGTGATGCCCTTGCCCCAGCCTCCCGAGTAGCTGGGGCTGCAGGAGCCTACCACAATACCCAGCGAGTTTTTCTATTTTTAGTAGTGATGAGGTCTCGCTCTTACTCAGGTTGATCTTAAACTCCTGAGGTCAGATAATTTGACCTGTCTCAGCCTCCCAGAGTACAAGGATTATAGGGGTGAGCCACCATGCCCAACCTAAAATCATTGTTTAAATTTGATCCTAGCAATAACCCCTAAATGATGAACATTGAAGAAGCTAGTCCCCTCAGGGTTCCAGATGAACCCAGAAAAACTCCATGCTTTCCTAGGAGAATTCCCTTTCCAGGCCAAGTAGATACTCTAAGAGAAAGAGTCCTGGCAGCTATCTCTGAGTCCCACTTCATTGCAATGCCCCATTATTACTCCTGAGATGGTAATAATGCCTCTTTATCCAAATAACTGTTGGGCCAGAGAAGAAAGCAAGAGGACCCTGGGCTCTAACAGAAGCCAAGGTCACAGTCAGGTTCCTGAAGATTAAAAAACCTGTTCTTTTCCTTTCCAGCTCATGAGAACTCTGGGATGTCATTATGGAAAAAAATGTATTCACTTTATTCCATAAACTATATCCTCAGAATTAGGGTTCTACCCCCCAAAAAAACAACTACCACCTCTGTTCTTTGTGCAAGTGGTGAGCCCTGAAAGTTACAAAACCCCCACCTCCAGTTCTCTGGCCCCCGCAAAGGGGAAGGAGTTCATTTCTGTCATCTTTCTTTATGGAAATGTATGGTTTGGAGCCCCTGATTTTGTTTCACAAAGAGAGCGTGAGTGTGTGGAGGTGGATTTGATTAAAATTGGCATCAGCTATATATAGGAGTGGTTTCCTCTGTCACCACCCTGGAGGCCCAGGAAGGAAAGGCCTACCTCCTAGTACAGAGCCCTCTGACTTCTGTAAATCAGAAAATGATGGGGTCTCTTCTCCTTCAGAACTGTACCACCTCTTCACACAGACCACGTTGGGTCTAAAGCAACCACTCGGGTCCTGAATATTCACCTACATACACTCACAGTCCCTCCTACAGAGGCACCCAACCAAAACTTAAATGCTATTTGGGGGCTGGATTTGGTAGACACAGCAGAGGGCACGGCTGGCTTGTCCAGATGCCAAGGTTGGGGTGGGGCCCAGTTCTCCAGTTCCCATGCTTTTCAGCCATAGGAGGGCTGTGGATGAACTGGACACCTGCCCTGTTTCTTTTTCCTGCATGGTTTTGCTTTTGTTTTGTTTCTGTTTTTCTAAAATCCTAGCAGGGGCTCTGTTTGGAAGGACCTGAGGAGGGTAAGTTGAACAAGCATGACCCCTGGTATTTTATTTTCCAGCTATTCCGTGAAGTAAGAATAATGAAGGTTTTGAATCATCCCAATATAGGTGAGAAGTAGTTATCATTCCTTTCTTCTTTCCCCACAGCAGGGCTCCTCTTTCCAGCATGTAGTCCTACCTGAGGCACAGTGACTTCTGGGGTCTGTAGTCTACCAGGATGTCAAAGATGCCCCTGGGAAAGCTCAGCTCAAAATCCAGCGCTACCTCTGGCACACTGGGCTGTTCTTAGTAGTTTGGCTGATATGAGAGGAACTTGTCCTTGGCAAGGGGAATGTGAAAGTAGAGGGGGACTTTCATCCTTAGGATGTCTCTGGACATGTTGGGGCTCAGTATATGGCCCTGCTACTTCTCTGACTTAAGGCTTCGCCTTTTCTCTTATAGTTAAGTTATTCGAAGTGATCGAGACTGAGAAAACACTTTACCTTGTCATGGAATACGCTAGTGGTGGTAGGTATGGGATTGGCCCTTCCCGTTCCACCTCACTTCTCCCAGCTCGAGCTCTGATCAAGACCCTGCCCTGTCTCTTTCAGGAGAAGTGTTTGATTACCTAGTGGCTCATGGCAGGATGAAAGAAAAAGAGGCTCGAGCCAAATTCCGCCAGGTGGGTGTGACCCTCTCTCCCAGGGTCTGGGCCTGACCTCGCCTTTTAGGGTTTGGCATACAAGGAGGAGCTGCCTATCTGTAAATGGCCTTGGAGAGTGCCTTGGGGTTTGCCTGTCTATGTGGCAGCTTAGAACTAGGTCGTGGAGTTTCTGCTCTGCAGCCCCGTGTGGCCCATCACGTACCATCAGGTACCCATCAGGTACCCTGGGCTAACCCTCCTTCCTTCCTTTCAGATAGTGTCTGCTGTGCAGTACTGTCATCAGAAGTTTATCGTTCATAGAGACTTAAAGGTAAGTCACACTTTTATCTCCCATGCCTTTAAGTGGAGGCTGGGTATTCCCCCCTCCCTTCTCTATAATAGAACCAATCAGTAACCGTTAAGCCCTGAGTGCTCAAGGAAACTCCAGCCTATCAATTTTTTTTTTTTTTTTTAGATGACCAGGAAGCGCATTAGAGCTGCTTCTAATGTAGGCCTTGCGGCTGGACGTAGGATCCCATTCCAGCCAGCAAGTAGGGGTCTCTGCCATTTCACCTCTCAGCATATTGCCTTTCAGTGCTGCTAGGCAGGCCAGGAGCACTCCAGGCTTTCTCAGTTCTTCAGGCAGCCTGGCAGCTGATGGAGGGGAGAGTGTTAACTGTTCCACAGCTGCTTTGAAGGCATGTGTGTGCCATCTCTATCACTGAGGTATTTGAGTTTGAGAATGCCAATAAGTATCTTGGCATAAGTATCACAGACATGACTGTGATTAACCTGGGCCTGATGCTAAAGCTTTGCACAGCTATCAGGATGTCTAGCCCTTCACGTTCTAGCCTTCCTGAGGCTGCCTTCCTCCTGCCAGCTTGTCCATGCTGATTGAAGCCCTCTCCTGAAGTGGGGAGAACTCTGAGACTGGAGATGACTTCCCACTTGTCCATTCCCCTCAGCTCCTTCCTGCGTAGTGCTTTACTGTAGTCTGCATGGTTCCCTGACATTTTCCATCTTACTCCCAGGCAGAAAACCTGCTCTTGGATGCTGACATGAACATCAAGATTGCAGACTTTGGCTTTAGCAACGAGTTCACCTTTGGGAACAAGTTGGACACCTTCTGTGGCAGTCCTCCTTATGCTGCCCCAGAACTCTTCCAGGGCAAAAAGTATGATGGTCCCGAGGTGGATGTATGGAGCCTAGGAGTTATCCTCTACACACTGGTCAGCGGATCCCTGCCTTTTGATGGACAGAACCTCAAGGTGGAGTGAAGTGAACACTTTGATCATTTTTATTACTTCTCGTTTCTCCTCTTGGCTTCTGTCTTAGCCTTGGATTTCCACCTTTACTACCATTTTATCTTGAGCGAGAACGTCAGAGCAGGGCTTGCTGAAGTGCCAACAGATGAAAGGCCTTTTACACCTGGGGAATGAATGACCTCAGTTCCTTTCTTGAGAGTTGGGAGGAAAAAAAAAATTAAAAAGAGTTGGGAGAGGCTCGGTGCCCATAGCTCAGTGATTAGGGCGCCGGCCACATACACAGAGGCAGGTGGGTTCAAACCCGGCCCAGGCCTGCTAAACAACAATGACAACTGCAGCAAAAAAATAGCGGGGCATTGTGGCAGGCACCTGTAGTCCCAGCTACTCAGGAGGCTGACGCAAGAAAATTGCTTAAGCCCAAGAGTTTGAGGTCACTGTGAGCTGTGACACCACGGCATTCTACCAAGGGCGACATTGTGAGACTCTGTCTCAAATTAAAAAAAAAAGAAAGAAAGAAAAGAAAAAGTGTGTGTGTTCACACTCCAAGGTAGTCTGGGATAGCAGACCACTTGGACAGGTCAAGTTACAAGGTCAGGGATATATAGGAGTTTGAAGTCGCTGTGAGCTGTAATGTCACAGCACTCTACCAAGGGTGACATAGTGAGACTCTGCCTCTCAAAAAAAAAAAAATGAGTGAGACCCCTGTCTGTAGTGAAAATAGAAAAAACTAGTGGGGCATTTTGGTGGGCACTTAGAGTCCTAGCTACTTGGGGTGCTGAAGCAAGAGCATCACTTGAGCCCAAGAGTTTGAGGATGCTGTGAGCTATGACTCTACAGCACTCTGCCCAGAATGACAGAATGAGACTCTATCTCAAAAAATAAATAAGTTGGGGCAGCGCCTGTGGCTCAAAGGAGTAAGGCACCAGCCCCATATGCCGGAGGTGGCAGGTTCAAACCCAGCTCTGGCCATAAACTGCAAAAAAATAAAAAAAATAAACAAGAGTAATGATTGTCCTTTAAAAAAAATAAACAAAAATAAAAAAGTTTTCTAACCCTGGATCCTACAGGAGCTTCGGGAGCGGGTACTGAGGGGAAAATACCGTATTCCATTCTACATGTCCACAGACTGTGAAAACCTGCTAAAGAAGTTTCTCATTCTTAATCCCAGCAAAAGAGGCACTTTAGAGGTGAGCAACCTGGAGCCCAGCTAAAAGTCCCTGGGGTCCCCATAGAAACCTCCAAGCTGAGTTTCCTCTTCCTCTGCCCTTTTCCTTTTTATGTGCTCCCCAGCAAATCATGAAAGATCGATGGATGAATGTGGGTCATGAAGATGATGAACTAAAGCCTTATGTCGAACCACTCCCTGACTACAAGGACCCCCGGCGGACAGGTAAGGGTGTGCTGGGCCGTGAGGTTGAGCCTGCCTGAGAGTCAAGACAAGTCTTAACCGTGTGTCTCCCTGTGCAGAGTTGATGGTGTCTATGGGTTACACACGCGAAGAGATCCAGGACTCACTGGTGGGCCAGAGGTACAACGAGGTGATGGCCACCTACCTGCTTCTGGGCTACAAGAGCTCTGAGGTGTGTGCTCCCTGACCCGGCCAGCATCGCTGTTAGCAGCACCCCATGCTTCTAGCACATGTAGAGGGCAGAAGTACATCTCCGAGTAGGCATGCTCTCTGCTGACCAATTCTAAGCTTCAGCTTTGGTGTTTAAGGTCCTCTGGCCCATTCACTATCATTCTCCATCAGTGAATGACTAAGAAAACTGGTGGGGCCTGGGACTTGGTCTGAGTGTTGATACAGGTGAGTTGATCTGGCCAAGTCTGTGTTGATTAACTAGATGGGTCATGGGCAGCTGGCAGCTGGCAGTTCTACACTGATCTCATTATCTTTGTGTCTCTGTATCTGAAAGTGTACATTCTGGTGTGTGTGGGGTGTGTCTCTTTGTCTTACGGGAAGCCTGAGTCTTGTGTTGTGTTGCTTCTGTCTTGGTGTGTGTACCTGTATGTATATCCATACCCCAGTCTGTGGATCTGGAGGCTTGTGATTATTCTTCTGCCCATTTGGGTTTTGTTTACCGTCTGCATATCCCCACATGAACTCACAGCCTCCCCACCCTTCTCTCCTTCTGGAGATAGTGGGCATCCTCTCTTGGTTCTCACTTTAGCCTCTTAAGAGGTATCTACTGACACTTGGGGTGGGTCCTTATTACTCTGTGTTGGCAGGGATAGTCTCTGAGTCTGGATGTATGTTGTGGTGGGTAGTCATGACTCTGGGTGTGTGGGCCTTTGTGTCCCTCTTTAAGGACAGGACGTCTTTCTGGGAAACATACTGAGCTGTTTGTTGGTGTCTTGGGTCAGGGCATGTATGTCTTCAGGGTGTTTAGGTGCGTATTACTCTTGTGAGTGTTGTCTCGTGTGATCCTGGGGTGTGTGTGTGTTGGGGCAGGGTGATATATGTAAGTGTCCATCCATAGTGATCTCCATATGACTTCTGCCCTCCCTTGAAGCTAGGTTTTCTGTTCTTACAGCTGGAAGGTGACACCATTACCTTGAAGCCTCGGCCTTCAGCTGATCTGACCAATAGCAGTGCCCCATCCCCATCCCACAAGGTACAGCGCAGTGTCTCGGCCAATCCCAAGCAACGGCGCTTCAGTGACCAGGGTAAATGCTTTGGGGAGTTGTAGGTCATCGACTCTCCCCTCTCCAGAGAAGTCATAGGTTCTCTGGGGGGCTTTGGGTGACACAGCTGGGGATCGGTCCTAGTTCAGCCACTTACCAGTGCCATGGCTATGGGCAGGTCACTTGTACCTTCCCACATCCTCTGTTGAGTGGGGTTTGCCAGGTTGCCAGCCAGACCATAGGCAAGTGCCATGCATATGGGTGCTCAGGGGAACACTGGGCCTTACCCATTCCCACTGTTCCTCTGGCCCAGCAGCTGGTCCTGCCATTCCCACCTCCAATTCCTACTCTAAGAAGACACAGAGTAACAACACAGAAAATAAACGGCCTGAGGAGGACCGGGAGTCAGGGCGGAAGGCCAGCAGCACAGCCAAGGTGCCTGCCAGCCCCCTGCCTGGCATGGAGAGGAAGAAGACCACCCCCACCCCTTCCACGGTGAGCCTTGCCTCTATCTGCTCCTCCCCCTCTCTCTGCAGTGGGCCCTGGCCTCTCTAGGCAGCTCTTAATTCAAACCTATTCCCTGTATTGTAGACAGCCTAGCCCCCAGGACTGAAAGCGAAGTCCTTTCTTTACCTGCTTGAGATGGAAGGTTGCGGAGAAGCCTTTTCCACAAACCTGGGGGAGAACCTAACTGTAAAACACCTTGGTTTTCTGATACAGCTCTTGCCCTTTATTTCCCACAGAATAGTGTCCTCTCCACCAGCACAAATCGAAGCAGGAATTCTCCACTTTTGGAGAGGGCCAGCCTCGGCCAGGCCTCCATCCAGAATGGCAAAGACAGGTGAGCTGCCTGGGCCCTGCCTGCCTCTCTCCCCAGGAGCCACCTCTCCAGGGTGATGTCTGTCAGCAGCACCATCTCCTGTCCCCACCGGCTCACTGCTCCCTTCAGTTCCTTTCTGGCTCTGTCCAGTCCAACTTGCTACCTCCTCTACTCCTATTCTATACCATCTCCTTCTTCCCATCCTCCTGACTGCCTTTCACAGTTTGCCAAGCGTGGGGCTCTTCATGACCATCTCAGCTGCCTACTTGCTTCTTGACCGCAGCCAGGGCATAGCAGCTGCTCTTATCCAGTCACCAGTGCCTATAGCCTTGTTTTGAAGACCCCAGCTCAGGGAAGAACCAAGAGATGCCCATCTGAGGGGTGTACACACTGAGGGTGACTTCAGCTATACCCATTTGAACAGAGCTCCCCAGCCTTGACCATCAGCATCTCTTGGCATGTTGTGTTCCTGGCTCTACCTCTCCAAGCCACAGACGAAAGTTTCCTCTTAGCAACACCCTGGCCCTTCTATAGAAGAAACTTCCTTATTCTTAGAATTCCTAGGAGACCAGTGCAGCCTTGGAGGCAGTGGCCTCCTGTCAGCTTTCCTTCATTTCTGGGTTCCTCTTCCCAGATGTGGCCTACCTCATTGCTTCATCACCCTGCCCTCCACTTCCCAGCCCTGCCTTCCTCAGCCCAACTTGCATCCACCGCTGCTGACAGTGCTAGTTCCGGCCTTGGCCTTGCCCTTGCCCTTGCCCTCGCTTCCTAACCTGGGCCTCCAGCCCTCCCCCTCCCTAACCCAGGCCTCTCCGCTGCTTTTGTCTCCTAGCCTAACCATG
Organism: Loris lydekkerianus; assembly: GCA_963574355.1. Taxonomy (NCBI): domain Eukaryota; kingdom Metazoa; phylum Chordata; class Mammalia; order Primates; family Lorisidae; genus Loris; species Loris lydekkerianus. The sequence continues at coordinate 89,462 of CAUYPK010010590.1, forward strand.
CCAGGGTCCCGGGCCTCCACGGCTTCTGCTTCCGCCGCAGTCTCTGCGGCCCGACCCCGCCAGCATCAGAAATCCATGTCGGCCTCCGTGCACCCCAACAAGGCCACTGGGCTGCCCCCCACGGAGAGTAACTGTGAGGTGCCGCGGCCCAGGCAAGTGTGCTGGGGCAGCTGTGCACCTGCTGCCCTCAGTCTGCCCTCCCCCTCCCCCAGCTCGCTCTTCTTCCTACTTGCAGATCCTGCTCTGTTCTTGTTAACTTAGTCAAAAGAAATGGCTCTGTCCCCTACAGACAGGAAGTGGAGGGAACAAAAAACATAAATGCCCTCTCTTCCTTTAGTTCTCCCTCTCAAAACAGGTATGCAGGAATCTGTCCTGAGGCTCCAAAAGGAAGCCTTTTTGTTCTGAACCTTCCTCAATTTCCTTAGGATCCTGGGATGGTCAGCATCACAGGGACGCTATCCTCAAGAGTCAGTCCCTATTATCCCCTTGAGGACCCAGGCACTGGCTCCCAGGGAGACCTCTCCAGCCTGTACTGCTTGCCACACATGGGTCCTTCCTTGCCTCCCTCCTTTCCCAAACCATCTCCTTCCACCTCTGCAAGACTTCCTCCTTGCCGCTGTCCTCAGTGGTTGCATCCTTCCTTTTGTGTCCTTGTGATGGCTAGCATTGCCCGTCCCTGTCCACGCCACAGGGTATTCCCAGTGTCCGGTGGTGATGGCTTTTCTGTGCCTGATGTGTTCCCCTCACCCCCACTTCTTTTCCCACAGCACAGCCCCTCAGCGTGTCCCTGTCGCCTCCCCCTCCGCCCACAACATCAGCAGCAGTGGTGGAGCCCCAGAACGAACTAATTTCCCCCGGGGTGTGTCCAGTCGAAGCACCTTCCATGCTGGGCAGCTCCGACAGGTGCGGGACCAGCAGAATTTGCCCTACGGTGTGACCCCAGCCTCTCCCTCTGGCCACAGCCAGGGTCGGCGGGGGGCCTCTGGGAGCATCTTCAGCAAGTTCACCTCCAAGTTTGTACGCAGGTGAGCAGGGAGCTTAGAGTGGCAGAGAGGCTCAAGCCAGACCTTCCTACTTGCCTGGGAGTGGGGTGGTTAGGGATACCCAGAGCCAGGGTTGGGTCCTGGGGGCAGAATAGGCCTCAAGAATCCTAAGAAATTTGGTCTTTAACTCAGCATCCATGTACCTAGGCCCACCCCCCTTGGGTCTCCTAAATCCTTACAGGCACCCCTTAGTCTCTGGCCCCAAACAGATGGCCCATCCCGCCTCCTCTCTAGGAGAGTGTGAACTCAGATGCTAAAATAAAAGCCCCCCTCTTCTCTCCTGGGTTCCCATGGAAACTTATATTTGGTGACGCAGCTGCAAAGTCATGAGGCGTGAGCCAGGCTATGCTGGCAAAGAAAATTTTTTCCTGGTCTCTGTTTTGCCCCTGTGACTACCTTTCCCCTCATACAGTTGGTTCTGTCTGGCTACAGCCACTCCCCTCTGCTGCAGCCATGTTCTTCCACCGAGGGATGCCCAGGATGAAGCCAATGCGTGAAATAGTTGGTGAGGGCCTGCTCCCTTGCCAGCCAGTGCTCTGATGCTTTCCAGGGTTAGACCCAGAGTGGGAATCTCTTCATGGGGTTCTCACACTGGAGCCTCAGCCCCCACAAAGGACAGTTTGAGGTGCGTTCAGCCATCTGGCCTCTTGAGATGCTCCTTATCCTCATCTCACCCATACTTAACCCCTTTGGAGCAGCAGCTCAGGAAGCAGCAGGAGCTTTGAGAGAGCAGGCTCACCTGCCCTCCTGCAGCTCACTCCATGGGAGGAGTCCAAAGCCACCGCCCTATGCAGGCCCCCAAATGCAGGTGTGAGGGCTGCAGAGAGGGTGGGAGCAGGTCTGAAGTCTGCGACTCTAGTCTCGCTGAGCGGCTCTTCCAAAAACGGGATGACCCCTGAACCTGTAAAGCCCACTCCCCACCTGCTTATCCACATACCGTCTTGTTGGTTTTTTTTTTTATTTTGTCTTTTTTTGTTTGTTTTTTTAGAAATCTGTCTTTCAGGTTTGCCAGAAGGTAGGCGTTGAGCCCGCTGTGTGTGTGTGCGTATCTGTGTCCTGTGTCCTGCCTCCATCACTAACTCTCCTTTTCTGGCTCTTGCTCCATCCCCCATCTGCTAACCAAGTCTGCGTGGCCCTCCTGTCTCTGCCATCTTAAAGGGATGAACAGTGCCTCTGAGTGGACGCCAGACAGGCAGGGCTTGGGAATATGTCAGCCCACTCAGGGCAAATGGCTTAAAAATGAGAGGCCTTTCTTGGGCCTACAGTTATGCCTGTCCTCAAGCAAGGGGAGACCTTCTCAGGGAATTCTCCCTTTAAGATTGTCTCTGCTCACCCACCCCACTCCCCCCAGATTTTGGTCCCAAGCATTGGGTTTCTTCTGGCCCTTCCCTGTCATGTGCATGCGCTGTAAAGAGGCTCGACTGGGCTTACTTGTGCATCTGGTATGGTGTCTCATTTGGGACCTCCTTCCTGGGCTTCCTGAACTTCAGGGCTGTGTGACCTCTTCCCTCTGGCCTGTGGGATGGCAGGACTTTGGAGGTACTACAAGGACACCAGGGTCCCAAGGTGTAGCCTGTCTCCTCCAAGCCCAAGGAGCCTTTGCCTCACAAATGGGGCACAGCACCCCCTTCTGGCAGCTCCTGCAGAACCAGGTCCATTCCCACCCCTGCCTGAGGGCCCTAGCAGCATCCAAATGAATCAAGCCTCCTCTCTAGATATGCCCTATTCTGGGGTAGGGGCTGATCTGCCCAAGCCCTAGCAAAACAATGGGAAATCTCAGGCATTCTCCTTCCTGGGCCACATCCTGGCTCCTTCATGCCTGGCCTTATCCTCATCCTCTCTGAAGGCTTGTGTGGGCCGGATATCCAGCTGAAGAACAAGGGCCAAGTTGGGAGCCCTAGTGCCCCAGGGCTATCAGCCGAGGCCCTGCACTGGTGGAGGAACTGTCCAGATAGGGTCTTCAGGGTTTTCTCATCCCCTCCTCCTCCCACCTAGCTCTTTAATGCATGACTGGCTGCTGCCTCAAGTGGCCCCAGTGGGGGCCTGCTCCACAGGGATCCTGGAGCAAGCAGCAGAGAGGGTGCCTTCTTTGCACAGCCGGGCTCCCTGCTCGCAGTGCACTTATTTGCTCTCTTGTGTCTGTTGTGTCTTCGTGTTCCTTTCCATGTGGTACTGCTTCTCTTTCACTCCTCTCACATCCCTCCTCCTCTGCAGTCCCCAATTTCCTGGCTCCAGGCACCCATCTTCCAGCCAGGAGCTGGAGAAGCCGCTCAGCAGGGCCAGACCTCTTCCCTACCCACTCTCCCAAGGTGTCTGCCCCGCCCCCCCTCCATCCTCCCTTCTGTACCAGCAGATGGCCTGGCAAGCCAGCAGGTAGGGGCATTACAGAAGGTCGGAGGAGGAGGCCTTTGCCTCAGGTGCCCACCACACAGATCCAGGCCTTGGCACTTTGAGTCTCCTAGAAGAGGCCTATACATAACCCCTGTTCCCATCTCCCACAGAGATCCAAACATTGCAGCCCCTTCCCTACAACAGGACTACAGTCCTAAGACCCTGGTGCATTGGTACAAAAGACCTACTCATATAGCTCCCTGACCCCCAGAACAGAGTGAGAGCCTTGGCTGTTGACTAGTGGGTGAGGCTGCCTCATGTGGGGCTGGGTGCACGGTACCAGGGTACACAGCCATCCCCTGCTCATTGGAGCAAAAGCTCCATCTCCCCAGCTCAGATCCGGGAGCATGGGAGGGTCAGGCCTCATATGCTGGGCTACCTGTTGGGAAGGGTTGTTGAGCTGCCAGTGTGAGGTGCTGCAGAGCCAAGTTGGCCTGTCAGGTGATGGGCACATGACCTTGGGCTTGGGTCCTGCCCACCTACTAGTGACACCTTCCCAGACCCACTCTCACCTGGGTCTGTGGCGGCGGAAGGAGCGAGAGATACCAGCACTAAACTCTCCCTCGCTCTGTTTTTTGAGGAACCCGAATGAACCTGAAAGCAAAGACCGAGTGGAGACGCTCAGGTGAGAGGGCTGGAGCCAGCACTGGCCCTGCCCGGGCTATCGGGCTTGCCACAAGCCTCCTGCTCCTCTCTTCCTTCTGCCACTTGGCTCCTCCTCTGGTGGTTCTGCCCTATTCCCACCCTCTGGGGCCTTCTCTTCCCAAATCCAACTGCAGTATTCTGGGCCCTTCACAGATCTGGTATACTCTGGAAGTCAGAGCCCTGGGTTGGGCGGTTGGGCTACGGACTCCTACCCCTGGACTACCTGACCTTTCAGCTGCTGCTTTCTGAAAAGACAGTCTTTGCTGGGTGCTGTGGAGCGCACTCATTCTTCCTTGACCCTCCCCTCTTCAAAGAGAAGAACCGATATCAGCATGGAGCTATCACCCCCACTCCAGGGCAGGTTGCTCAGTCCTCCATCCTGACAGATGGCGGCTTGGAAGACTGCGGCCCCCTCGCCTCCCTCTGCCCTTTAGACAGGGTCTCAGTAGCCTTAATGGTCCTGTGCTCCTCTTGCTCTCCTCTCTGGTCTCAGGGGCTGTCAGGGTGGCTCTCCTGGGGGTGGGCTCCTGCCTCAGCTCTCCTGCCTCAGCCCCTCTCCTGAGGCAGTCTCTGCCCTCTCCACAGACCTCATGTGGTGAGCGGCGGAGGCAACGACAAAGAAAAGGAAGAGTTTCGGGAGGCCAAGCCACGTTCACTGCGCTTCACATGGAGTATGAAGACCACGAGCTCCATGGAGCCCAATGAGATGATGCGGGAGATCCGCAAGGTGCTGGACGCAAACAGCTGCCAGAGCGAGCTGCACGAGAAGTACATGCTGCTGTGCGTGCATGGCACGCCGGGCCACGAGGACTTCGTGCAGTGGGAGATGGAGGTGTGCAAACTGCCGCGGCTGTCTCTCAACGGGGTTCGGTTTAAGCGGATATCGGGCACCTCCATGGCCTTCAAAAACATTGCCTCCAAAATAGCCAATGAGCTGAAGCTTTAACAGGCTGCTGGGAGTGGGGAGCGGCAGAGGTGCGCCAGCTGGACTTGGCTGCTGGGGCCGGCCACTCCGCCCCACTGGACGAGACTGCAGTGATGGATTGGTGTGTCTCCCCTGCTGGCACTTCTCCCCTCCCTGCCCCTTCTCAGTTTTTTTCTTCCATATTTGTGGGGGAAGGGAGATCGTCCTCCCCACCCCACATTCACCCTGCCCTAAAATTCCCCCTTCCCCTCTCTCCCCCCAGGAGGCAAAGGAAGGGGAGGGTGGGGGGGCAGGGCTCCCCCTTGGTACTGCGGTTGCACAGAGTATTTCGCCTAAACCAAGAAATTTTTTATTACCAAAAAGAAAAAAGAAAAAAAAAAATCCCAGCGGCCACCTTTCCTCCCTGCCCCATTGGGACAGTCGAGACTGGATCTGTGGGGTTTCCCGGGAGGGTGGCTCAGGGCTGGAACACTCTCAGGCAAGAGTGGTGGAGTTCCCTGTCAGGCCCTCCGCCAGGCCCACTTTGGGCTTCTCCCCTCTCTTCCCCTCCTTCCCCTCCAAGTGAACCACCAGAGGTGGCCTTCCCCTGACCTCAGGCCCCTGGCTGGAGGCCTGGGCACAGGGCGCGGCAAGGGGCGGGTGGGGTGCTGCACAGCCCTGAGTGGGTGGGGCTGGCGGCAGCTCTGGGGCTGGTGAGGCAGGACAGCTGGCTGAGGCTCTGGCCTCCCTCCATGCTGAACCCTCTGCCCCTCCTTCCCCAGAGCTGGGCATTTCCTTCCACAAGCTGCTGTGGGGACATTTGTTCCCCTCCTCAAAAGTCTGTGCCATCTTCTCCCACCACTCCTCCCAGTTAGGAGGAGGGGATGACCCCAGGGCTGGGAGAGTGGAGGGGACTGCAGGGCAGATTGGCTCCTTGACCCCCCAGGGGGCCACTTGGGCTGCTGGTCTCCAGAGCAGGGGCGCTGGGCATTCTCCATTATGGGAGAGCCTTTGTCTGAAAGCACAGCCCCCCTTGCTGCTCCTCTCCCCCACGGCTTCCCCTTCATTGGCATTAATCTGGGCACCAGCTCGCTCTGTTGCAGTGACTTCCCTCACCACTCATCATCTCTCAGCCTTGCCTTTTCTTCCTGACACTGTCGCCCCTCCTCTCAGGAGATGCTGCCCAGGGCCTGGGGAGGGGGGCCTGGCTGGGATTGGGCAGCAGGGCCAGGAGTATCTGCCTCCATGGGGTGGGGTCAGACAGGCCAAGTGACTCCCAGCTTGCTAACCTCGTGGCCAGTGTGGGAGTGGGTATTTGTGGGCGCTTGGCTGGTGGTGGCCACTGCATCCCTTAATTTATTTCTCTGCTGTTTTCTGTTCTTGAGAAATTGGGGGAGGGAGTCCTACACAGAGGCTGCCCCTACCCTCACCTGAGTTGTACATTTTTTTGTGATGGGTTTTTTTTTTTATTTTATTATTTTATTTTTATTTTATTTTATTTTATTTTTTTTTTTGTTTGATTTACGACAGTCCACCCTTATTCACCACCCCTATTCCCAGGCCAGGGTCAGCGACAAGGCGAGCCCTTGGGTCCCAGGAAGGGGCCTCGCCAACCTCAGCTCTCCTGCCCCACACTCCTATATGGCTCAGACCAAGGGCTCCCCTCCTCCCTTTCCCCCTCCTGCCCTAGGGAACAGCCCGGGTGCTCTGAGGGGGCTGGGAGGGCATGGCTTGGCTCCCAAAGGGGGTAGGGGCTGGGGGGGCACCCAGGCAAGGTGGCCCTCCCCACCTGGCCCCCTCCTCTCCTGCCCTGCACTTAAGTTTCTCCTCTGGATCAAACACGTAATAAAGAGAATGTTTGGAATCTGAGCTGCCTGCTCCTGTTTCTTCTCCCATTCGGAAAAGGACCCAGTCCCCTGTGGCAAAATGTGGCCTAAGCCCACCTGCCTTGCAGAAGAGTTGATTACTGTCTGGGACCTGGGTGAGAGGCCTGTGCTGTGTGGGCCTAGCTCCCTACTGCCCCCCAGGTGCAGACAGGGCCCTTACACCAAAAGGGAATGTGGACTCAGTAGGCTTAGGTTTCATTTTTTTATTTTTTAAAAAATGTTGAAAAATAAATCCATGTCTGCTGCATAAGTGCCCAACCTCCTTTCTCCAAGCTTTTGGGAGGTGGGCACAGTGGAGCTCCTTAGCATTTCCCACTGGCCCTGAAAACAGAGTTTGCCTTCCAGCCTCTGGACTGTCAGGCCCACCTACCCTCTCCTGCCCCCCTCCCTACTTCACCCCAAACTTATTGCTAAAGAAGAGAAAGAGGAAGGAGAACAGCTAACACACCAAACTGTCCTCTCCCCCACACTAAGGTCACTACCCCCTACACACAAAAGGCAGGGCCCAAGGGCCAAGCCCCAGCAGACTAGGAGGCAGCCATTCCAGTCCCAGACAGGAAGCAGAAAGTACTCTCAGGCCAGCTTAGAAGGCCCCTGCGCCTCTGGCTGGAGGGAGACAGGCTCAGCTGCCAGGAACACATGCAGAACCCACAGGTCCAGGCTGTGCCAGTCAGCAGCTCTGTGTCTTTGAAAGACCTGGCAAGAGCCCTTAGTCCCTTCTGTCCTCAGATGCCAGCAAAGGGGTTGGAGCCTCTGGTTGGGGGGGGGCTCAGAGTGAAGGTGCTGGAGGCTCCAGAGGGGCTCCAATCAGGGTGGGTGGGGGCTGAGGGCCAGGACGGGCACTGTGGCGGGAGGCAGCCAGAGCAGGACGGATGAGTGGTGGTGGGGGCTGGTTAGGGGCCAGCCGAGGCTGGAGGAAGCGGCCCTGCTGTAGTGGGGGTGGCTGGCGAAGTAGAGTGGGAGCCGTGGGCAAAGGTGGCCTCAGCAGCGGGGGTGGCTGAGACAGTGAGGTGGGAGGTGGAGGGGGTGGTGGTGCAGGGGGCACAGGTCGGGGTACAGATGTTGAGACTGATGTAATCTGGACCTGAGGGGAGAGAAAAGCGTCAAGAGGCCAGGCTCTCTACCTCCTTCAGCCCAGTCTAAGGGCCAAAGTGGTACCTTTCCTCTCTGACCTCCTCACCTCATCATCTTCCTCTAGGGCTGGGGCTGGCAAGGGAGCCCCTCTCCTAGCCTCCTCCATGGGGACGGGGGCTCCAGGGGTCCCATCCTGCTCAGCCTCCCATTCCTGCAGCACCTCCTCCAGATTGAAGCGGCGCCGGTAGCTCACAAAGAAGGTCTTCACCTGGGTCAGAGTCTTGTTCCCAATCACCTCTGCAATAGCCCCAAAGTCTTTGCCATACCTACGGATGGCTGCAAGGGCCAAAAGGGGAGCAGAGTGTGAATACCCCTTAGAACTAGTTACTTTCCTGACCTTTCCCCTCTACTCCCAGCTCTTTGGTGGATGAGGAGTCCTCTCTTCTCCCCATGATGTAACCCACCTTGGACAGCCAAAAGCTGCTCATCTGTGGTCCAGCGGGAATTGAACTTGGTGTTGGCCTGGAAAGCAAAGAATATATATATCCTTATGCTCAAAAACATGGGAATGGAAGCCCTACTTCCTAAGTAGAACATTTTCTGTTCTGCCTCTGGAGAACCCTCTTTTGTACCCACCCTTGCAGAGTAGCCTTACCTCAGGGGGGCGGAGTGGATCGATTCCGCCCTCCAGGGCTTGGCGCAGGCTGCTGTTGGTCTGCTTCATGCTCTGCACCTTGGAGGGCCAGGAATCAGATTCAGGCAGGCTGCCACACCCCTAGCATGGTCCTATTTCTGCATAAACATGAGCCCCACTGCCCTGACAAAGCTTCTGCCACCTAACATCTGGCTCATTTCCCCACTGCATCAGTAAAGGGAGATGCAGGGTTCTCTTTTTTGCAGATCAGTTGTTTTTTTTTTGTTTCTTTTTTAAGGGGTCTCACTGTGTTGCTAAAGCTGTTTCAAACTCCTGACCTCAGTGGATCCTCCTGCCTCAGCCTTCCAAAGTGCTGGGGAGACAGATTACAGGCATGAACTATTGTGCCCAGCCCAGTTTTTGGGGTTTTTTTTGAGACTAAACCTCAAGCTGTTGCCCTGGGTAGAGTGCCATGGAGCTCCAACTCCTGGGCTTAAGCGATTCTCTGCCTCACCCTCCCGAATAGCTGGGATAACAGGTACCCACCACAACACCTGGCTATTTTTTTGGTTGTAGTTGTCATTGTTGTTTGGTAGGCCTGGGCCGGATTCGAACCTGCCAGCTCAGGTGTATGTGGCTGGCACCTTAGCCGCTTGCCAGGCGCTGAGCCCCAGACCAGTTTTTTAAGAAGGCCCAGAAAAGAATACATTACTCAGAATCTCAAGGATGGGGCGGAGACAGGTTTGGCACCCTCTCCCTTACTCCTCAGCTACCCCCAAAGTTTAGTTCCCAGGTGCCAACTGCTCCCTTTGCATAGCCCCTTCATTTTTCAGCCCCCACCTGGCGCTTGAGGGAGATGAGCTGGGAATCCAGACCTCGGAGTGTGAGGTTGGCAAGGTCTGGGCTTCCTGACACTGCAGTGAGACCCTCAGGGCTCAGGTACATGCCCTTAGGTGGGCGACGCCGTGTTCGCAATGGGTGGTGGCGGTACTGAGACACCTGGACCTCCTTCTTCCCGGGGCCTGGGCGCGCATTCAGGGGCCGAGGGGGCAGAGGCTGCCAGGGAAAGAGGAAAGTGTGGGTGGCACAGAGCTGGAGGAGAGGCAGACAGGCAGGCAGGTGGGGCCAGACCAGCTCTGAGAGCTCACCTCCCGCTTGGGGTCTCCAGCATCTGGCTCTCCCTCACTCACGGTTCCTCGTCCCTCTTCAAGCTCATCACTGCTGACATGAGGGCCAGGGAAAATGAGGTAGGGTCCAAGACTGCCTGCCCCCACCTTTTCTTTGAGACAGAGTCTCACTATGTCACCTAAACTTCAACCTAGCTCACAGCGACTTCAAACTCCTGGGCTAAAGCGATTGTTTCACCTCGGCCTCCCAAGTATCTGGGTCTACAGGTGCCTGCTACAATGCCTGGCTCATTTTTCTATTTTTAGTAGAGATGGAATCTCATTCTTGCTCAGTCTGGTCTCAAACCTCCTAAGCTCAAACAATCCTCCCACCTCAGCCTCCCAGAGTGCTAGGGTTAGAGGTATGAGCCACTGCGCCTGGCCCCACCTGTCTTCTTTGTCCTTGCGGCCCCCCAGCCGCCGTGCCTGTCTGTCCATCACACTAGTTCGGCTGCGAGTCTTCTTCCAAGAGTAGTAATATTTTACTAGGCTGGGAATCAGTTTGTCTGGCAGCTAGAAGAGGCAACACCAGAGGTTGGGGCCCATCCAAGACTCTGGGCCCCAAGTGTACTCCTTAGGAGGGAGGAGCTGAGGAGCACTGAGAGGTAGAATGGCTTTACCATCTGTTGGATCCGCTGGAAGCACTTGCCATGGAAGCCAAAGGCCTGTTCAAACAGCACCTTGTCCTCCACTGTCCACTCATCAGGGAATGGGGTAAAGTTGGCCAGGTCAGCCAGTGACTTCTCCACATCGTGTTTATGCCAAAGGAGCATGCCCAGCGCCTGGCCCGGGATGAGGGGCAACTCAGGCTCAGCTGTCCCCAGCACTGTCCTGTCCCTACTCCCAAATCCCTACTGGGCCCAGGCTCACCTGCTCAATGTTGTAGCCATGCTTCTCTTTGGCCATTGCAATGTACTTGTCAACTGCAGGGGCAGGAGGGATAGGGCCTTGGAGGAGGGGGTGAAAGCTCCTAACCCAGATCTGTCCAAAGAGGGGTAACCCCAGGGACCAGGCCCCCACACCTGAGCCGCAGGGCAGGGTTGAGTTGCCACATTTCAGACTCCAGCCCCTCTTTGGGAAGAGCTGGCCTGAGGATGGGATAAACCTAAGCCCTCACCTCCCACAGATGAATATGAACCAAAGTTCCCACTCACGTTTGGCATCTGACACACAGTGGTTGGGCGACCACACCAGCATCCCTTTCAGCTCCTTGTTGCTGTAGCGTGCAGGGCTCTCTGAAAAGCAGAGGGAAAGTACTCAGATCAGCCTGCTGGTGCTAGCAAGCCAGAGCCAGGGCCAGGGACAGCAGAGGAGTGGGGCCTGGGAGGTGAGGCCCAGAAGGGAAGGAGGAGCAGAAACCCAGACAGGAAGGCAGAGCAGGAAAACTAACCATGCCACAGGGCCAACCTCCCCCGCCTGCCCTTCCAGAGGGAGCCAGCCAAGGGCTCCCCAGGTGGGGCTGAAGGCCAAGCCACAGGTCTCCCCCCTTGCAGCCTGTCCTGCCACTCACCAGGCTTGCACTCCGGAATTACGGCCTGGTAATTGGTTCCAACGCGGATCATGCTGTCTGTGGAACCAGGAGAAGGCAGTGAGGACTCCAGGGAGGGAGGGAGGGAAGGAGAGGATGCGGGGGAGGTGGCTGGCCTGAAGTTCTCCTTCTTGACCACCCAGGGCCCCCATCTTCCAGGAGGTTTGCTTTTCCCTGATCTTTCCCCTCAGGTCTCAGTTACCCTCAGCTGCAGAGAAATTGGAAGAGACCCTGCCTAGTCATGGACACTGCGGGTGGAGGGTAGCCACAGGGATAGTTTCAGAGGCCAGGCCAAGCAGAGTGCTTTGTTCTGACTAGGGGCTGGCGGGTTGGAGGGCAGCCCCTAGACCTGGACCAAAGCCCTGCTGGGAACCCAAAGCTCCTCCCCGTAGGAGCCTCACAGCTGGGTGTGGAGTGTGCCTCTCCAGCCTCTGCCCCAGTCCTTAGTCTTCTGCAAGGTGGCAAGGTATGAGGCATCCAATCTGTGCAAGGAGGGACGCCTGGGTCCCTGGGGGACTGAGGGCAGGGCGTGGGTGGGCAGTACGACATCCGCAACACCTAGGGGCCCAGCCTCCAGACTCCCTGTGCCACCAACCCAGGGATTGGGGTAGAAGCAAGACAGAGGCTCCAATCCAGGAAAGGCAGGAACCATCAACAGAACAGGCCCGTGGTCTGCAACACTTTCCCCCTCTCGCCCCATGCTGTGTCCCCCTCCCCTGCTGGCTAGCGCGCCCTTAACCCTAGGCCGCCAGGCTCACCGTGCGAATGCTCCTCCTCGCTGCTGTCATCCTCCGAGTGGGGCTGTCCACCGTTGGGCACCGTCTTGGCCCGACTGCGGGACAGGATCCCGGAGCCCGCGCTCGGCTTCTCCATCACAGAGGGCATTACCCCGCCCAGCTGCCCCGGGGGGCCCGGGAGTCTTCTAAGACCCGCGGTGGTTGCCGCGCTCGCCTCGAGTGCCGTGCCCGGCCCGACCTGGAGAGGTCGCCACTGAGGTTACGAGAGGCAGGAGGTCAGCGTAGCTAGGGTCCGGGGGAGCGGTAGCAGAGCAGGCAACCCCAGCGCTCTCCGCGACCCCCACGGGCGAGGGCGTTGGAAAAGTTTGTGCAGAAGTGGGGTACGCGGGGAATGAGCGCAAGGTCCGGTGCGCCCAGGGCACGTTCGTTCTGTACGCCCCTCGGGGTTGGGGCTCTCCCGGAGAAGTCAGGGCGCCCTGCCCTCGGGGCGCCCCAGAACCCCACCGCCCGCCTGCCCACGCCGTTCAGCGGGCGCGCGCAGGAGCGCAATTTGCGCTCCCCGCGGACTCCGCTTCTCTCGGCTGCGCCAGGGATGCCCCAGGACCCCGTCCCAGCCAGACCCCTGCCCGCGACAGCAGCCGACGCGGCCCCGGCGGCGGTGGCGGGACGGCGCGCACAGCGCGCGGCGCTGGGCAGAGTTGCTGGGAGGCGGGCGGAGCGCAGCCGCGGGCGCCGCCTCGCACCCTCCCCGGCGCGTTTGCTCTCCCCGCCGCGCTCAGGCTGCCGCTCGCTCGCCCGCTCTCCGCCGCCGCTCGCTCCTCGCGCACACAATGAAGCTGCTGGCAGGGAAGTAGTGCCGGCTGCGGCCTCAGCACCCCTCCCCCAGCCGATGCCTCCGCCAGCTGAACATCTGGCCCTGGGGTGGGAGGGAAGGCCGGGGGCGGGGCCTAGGGGCCGGGGCTAGACCTCCAGGGGGTGGGATCAGGACCCGGGTGGGGAGAGCGTCCCTCTGCAGAGCCCCCCTGGTGTTCCTGGGCTCCCAGATTTACCCCTGAGGGAACCCTACTGCCCCTCAGGAGTACCCGAGGGTCAGCCCCACCCACGCGCACACCAGCCCCACACACTAGTGGGCTCGGGTTACTGCCGCCTGCCCCAGGGGCCCTGAGGCCGCCCGCCTGCCCGCCCGGGTGGAGCCCAGCTTTTCCTTCCATTTCCCTTCCTGCCAAGGAACTCCCCACCCCCCTTCCGCAGGGGGACCCCCCCCTTCATGCGCCCTTGGGGGCCAAAACGGATGGGAGGCCGGACAGGCGAGGAATGAATTCCTCCAAGAGCCCCGGCCAGCAGCCTGGCTTCTGGGGGATCTATGTGTCTCTAGGGGTCACCTCAATTCCCTTTAACTACTGCAGTCTGCACCCCAAAACAGTGGCAGCTAGAGCTGAGGGATGGGGGGTAGGGGTATAAGGAAAGTATGAACTGCAGGGGAGGGAGGAGCAGGGTCTCCTCCCTACTGGGTTCACTGTCACCCCAGCTGGAAGCTGCATCCCCCCTACCCCGCCCCGCCCCCCCAACAAGCACAGGCAGAGTGACAGACAGGGAAGCGGGTAGAACCGCACAGACGGAGATGGGGGAGGGGGTGGGCAGAGACTTTCAAAGCCAGACCTAGCCACCCTGCCAGGCACACAAAGAGCCAGCACACACACCGGCGGCGGCACCCAGCCTGCGAGCTGCACCGGTGCCCGTCTCTGCTTCCCCGGGCACGTGCTGCGGCGCACACAAGCCAAAGCCCCCGCGCGCCGCCCCTCCCACCCGGAGCCCCAGACTCCTGGACACACCTCCACCCGGGCACACCCCGCTGTGCCCAGACCGAGCCGAGCCTGCACTTGTGCCCTCCTCTCCCTTTCCTTCCATGGCCACTCTGTAATCAGACTTCTAAATTTAGAAGCAACCCAGGACCCAGCCGGGGATCCCCGCCCCCACATTCTGCCTGCGGCTGAGCGGCCAGGGTCCTGTGGTCGGGCCACGACCCGGCTGGGGCCGGCAGTTCCTGGGGGCTCCTGCGGACTGCAGCGCAAAGCCAGGCATGACCCCACCCGGCTGCTGCGCTGTGGGTCCACACAGGGCCACCCAGCCAGCGCCACGTTGCCCGCCACACCTAGGACCAGGGCTATGGGACCATTTTCCTCCTCTTAAATCATGAATTGGGCATCAAGCCTCAGGGTGGGGAGGTCTGGACAAAGGAGGAGAATGAATGGACCAAAGACTGGTCTGAAGATCTGCTGCAAGATGAAAAGTCTTCCCAGGCTGACCTCTTCTGGATGGCAGGGTGCCATCCCTGCCCCCCAGCCTCCTCTAGGGAGACTCTCATCTCTGCCCCCTCCTTCCTCTCAGGCAACCCTTGCCGCACACCACCTTCTGCTACCGTGGTGGCTTCCATCTTGCCTGGCGCCCCCCCATTACTCAGGGCCTCAGTTGAGTCTCCGTGCCCTCCCCCCTTGCCTCCTTCTCATAACTAGGGGCCAGGGCCCAGCCTCCTAACCCTCAGCCTCGAGCTTCAGCATCTTGCTGTTTTCTTGCCCCCGTGGGGGGGGGGGGGGGGGGGGGGGGGGGGGGGGGGGGGGGGGGGGGGGGGGGGGGGGGGGGCGGGGGGCGGGGGGCCCCGCGCCCCCCGGGGCGGCGGCCCGGCGCCCCCCCCCCCCGCGGCGGGCCCCCCCCCCCCCGGGGGCAAGAAAACAGCAAGATGCTGAAGCTCGAGGCTGAGGGTTAGGAGGCTGGGCCCTGGCCCCTAG